>APFE030243303.1:6015-21961 GCA_000404065.3 Pinus taeda
CGCTGCGCAATTCGCGCGGCGAAGGGGGGGCTCCGCCCCCCTCTAACCCCCCGGTTCACTACGTAGGTTAGTCGTGGAAAGAATATAACACAACCCAACACTTTGCATAAGTCATATGTCACACCCTGATGTATATATCGCATGAATATTTATTACCACCAATCATGGAAACGGAACTGACAATGACTACTGGAGACTTCGTACATTTGACAGACGTCCAATCCCCCGGTTCCTCATTATGTCACGCAGGCTCTTATATAAAACGCGATCTACCTTTTTGTCTCGGTTTCGGCATATTGTTGTTTTTCTAAAACATGGCATAATTCCATATGTTGTTCTTTATGATTTGACTCCCGACTGGTTGCTGCTCCTCTCTTTGACGGCTGGGGACAGCCTATCAGATCGTGAGGGGGAGGTAACCTCATTACTCCATGGATTACGTGGCTGCACACCATTCAGGCAAGATAATGTATGAAGGAATGGCATGGTTTAACGGTATGATGATTTCATTCTACGGAGATTGCCGTCCACGATCCTTTTTTTCGTTGCATGCTCGGTGATCTTTTCCAAAATTTGACAACGATCATCCTCTCTGCGTCGCAAACACCGCAAGCAGCTGTTGTTCCATTTCTGAGTAGAATCATGGGTGGAAAAATGGTCCGAAGCGAACCTCACAAGCTGACAGTCTCTATTACTGCTCGCAAAATCCTGGAAAACGCAGGATGGTTGAATTACTTCAGCCGCCTGCAAGAATCAAACGAAGCAGTGGCGCTGGAATTCCTGTAGAATTTGCAGGAAAACTACTCCATAGTAGGAGGAAAGCGGGTAGCAGTTACGGAGGATATCATCGCAGAAGTCTCAGGATTACCAGTTGCTGGACCCATATGGACGTTGAAGAATGAAAGATTACAAAAAGCTATGGAAATTTTCCAAGACGAAGGCCAAAGCTTGACAGTCAAAGGAAAAGGAGTTCTGCTGGCAACACTAGGGGAACCCTGGACCGAGCTAGCGAAGACAATGCAAAGTTACATCACCTGCAAAGGGAGAAAAGACGTGGTAAGGCCTCGTCACTTGAAACTTTTAGCTGTTTTAAAAGGAAAATGCTCTGTAAATCTCCCTGCACTTTTAAATTCGCTACTACATGACGCGGCCCGAAGCTTGAAGAAGGCCCAGCACATAGATGTAGTTGTTAGCCACCACGAACTGATTCGGATGATAGTAAGCCACAGTCTCACCCAACAGCAAAGCACTTGGGAGGAATTGATTGAAATAGTCGAGGGGGGATTGGCTGTACCACCCCCAAAACTTGAACAGTCCTCGAGCACGCCGGAACATTCAGAAAGACGCAAGGAGCCAATAGTAGAAAGACATGCTGCTTCAAAACGGAAACAACCCTCCGGTATGCCAGAACGACCAGAAGAACCCAGAGAACCTACTGGCACACCCAACCAACCTGAAAGACCAAGGAAGTCAGCCCGGTTGGCTCGGATACGAGGAAGTCTGGAAAGGATTCAATGAACCATGGCCCAGCCGATCGAAATTGCGGACGAACCTCCAGAACTAGAAGGAGGACTCTCCGAAGGAAATGCTGAGCAATCGAAGGCCGAGACTGACCAGCTGGAAGGAGAAATTGAAAAAGGACATGAGCACTCTGAGGAAGAAATGGCCACTGAACAGAGCAACCAAGGAGATGAACACTCTGAGGAAGAAGAGGCCACCGAACAGGGCAATCAGGAAGAAGAAATAGCACAGCCAGGGGGTAGCCCGTTGCAGGACCCTCCAGGTGAGGAGGAATTGGCAGTAGTTTTGGCCAATATGGGAGAATATGGCTAGCCCTTCAGCACAGGAGGTGTCCCTGACAATCCCGCAGAGGAAGAATTACCCGAGGAAATGCATGCAGAAAAGGCAGGGGAAGAAAACCTGCCTGGTTATGATAATGAAATGGAAGACAACAATAAGGGACAATCTATTCCCAGGACGCCAGAAGATATCCCAGATGAAGAAGGAGCAAGCTTGAGGACCAAACCCTCTGCCGAGACAAAGGAAATTAAGAAATTAAGAAAGTAGCAGCAGAGGTTGTTGGGCACTATAGCCAGACTCCGGCAGCAAATTCGAATGTTGAAAGCCAGTCTGAGAATACAAAAGAACCCCGAGGACAAGAACCCGTTTTGTTGGTCGAAACCCCATCAGGAGACCTACTGCCGAGGAACAGTCTGCTATTCCAAATAATAATGAGGAGCAGGGTGTTGTTCCAAATAACATGGAAGAACGAACGGAGGGACAAACTGCTGTTCCATCTGACCCTGAAGAACGAATGGACATTCCAATGGAACAGCAAGAGGCTCTGATGGCAGGAGGACCACAACAACCCTTTATTCGCGTTAAGAAAGAAACAGAAAGTAAAGAGGTCCAAACAGAAGCACCACCCTTGGGGGTAATTCGGGTTCTAAATTCCAAGCAACGTAATAGAAAGGTCTAGGTTAAACTTCCAGCCTTTACGGACTTGTGGAAAAAGGATCCAAAAACTAGGACCTTGCATAAAATGATGAAGGAAGCTCAGCAAGAAGCTAAGCAGCTGCGAGAACAGACAGTCCCCAAGGAAAGATACGAAGAACTCCAACAGCAACTTCGAGACATCAGTCAGTCCGAAAGCCAGGCCTTTGAAGGATGGAAAAAGGAGCAGGAAAAGGTTGCTAAGGTAACTCGTCGATTAGATAGTGTTGTTAAGCAGATGGACACTATGTGTTCCTTATATAATGACGTTTTGACTTGTAGGGCCCCTGCTAAAAATTATGCTTTATTTTGCTTGAACGATATCTGAGATTAAAAATAAAAGCCGTTAGGGCAGGAGCACCTATCCACATCAACATTGTTAATGATTTATAGACTGTTGCAAGCACTATGGAGTTAAAGTTCAAAGATTATTATGCGAGTTTTACCTGCACAATCTTGTGCTAGACCAGGAAACTGATTTAAATCCTGGCCCTTTTGTTAGCGATATACAATTCCAAGCCTTTATCTCATTTGGGGTTAATCAGCTGAAGTGGCTCAAAGCTTACAACACCTTCCAGAGACAAGAGAATAGCTTAGATTTATGGGTATGAACTGAACCTAGAGACACAGTGACGCTATGGAGAGAGCATAGGAGTCTTATGAGGATCCCAGGTGTCATTGAGATATTAGGTCCCATGCACGAAGACTTGATCTGAAATAGTCTGGAATATTTCCTGACTATTAAAGACCTTGCCATCGATGCTGCAAAATTTCGATACCGGACCTCTAACCCAAACATCCAGCTCAGGGAACCCTTCAAATATGAGAATTTTGAGCTGGCTTCCAGCCGATTGAGCCTCTATGGGGAACGGATTCTGCGAGCAGGGCCATCCTGGTTGGGGTATCGATTTCGCAGTCCAATTATTTAGCACCCTGCACCCGGATATCAGGCCTTATATGAGATGCCTGCAGATCAAATAGATCAGTTCTTTGACCATCTAGTTGCTCATCACGGTTGTCGGCCTCCTCGCGAGATCCCTTCTCCAGCCTATTCTCTCACCGCCTTGCATGTCAACTATAACTTTTTCATGAGGCCATGAAACAGGGTAAGCAGGGGGGTGTGTGGAGCACTTGGAAGGTATGCTTTTGACAAGCAATCTAGTGGTTTTTTAATAATAATTCTAACCTTTTCTGCATTATGAATTCAAAGAAGATAAAGGATTTTGATAAAATGTGCGAAAATAGACAAAGGAAGCTCAAGTGCTAATAATTGATGTTTTTCTATGCAGGAAGACGTGGAAACAAGGGATTATCGATCAAAAGCGAGAAGCAAAGGGAAAATAAATGCTGTCCCTCCAGCAGGGAACCGGATCCGGACAAGATCAAGCAAAATTAGAGCCGAATAGCCCAGAGAAAGAATGCAGGATACTGAATCGGAGAATGCAAGAAAGAAAGGAGAAGAATGGAACGATTAACGAATCCCTCAGGATCTTTGATCCTGAGGGATCGCTGCTTTAACTTATCTTTGAATATCTAGATACCTCCGTCATTTCTATTATATAAAGGCACCACGCCATTGAGCGGGGGGGGCAACTGTTTTTATGATTTTAAGTTTCAGAACAAACTGTGATCATTGAGTCTCGCTGAGACCTGAATTTTTTATACTTTTTTTGATGCGATTAATATAGAAGACTTGGTGTTCATTTCGTCTCTGCATCTGGAGTAACTCAAGGCAGTGTACCATTGGCAGCTAAGGGCCCGGCTCCGAAGGACACTTGCTTTTGTATCATTATACGGTGATTTGCGTGTGGTTTGTTTATCTCTGTTATTTAAGTAATCTGATACATCTTTCATGTGATATGCTATGCTCTATTATAATTGATGTCTGAATGATTTCTTTATATCATGTCTCTGCACTGTACAATTGGATCTATTCAAGTTGCATCTTTCGGCTATCTCTGTAACAGAATGTTGGTATGAATGTTATTGTCATTAGATCCATGTGAAATGATATTTGTGAGACTTGATAGCAATGTTACTTTGTTCAGAAACATAGTCATATCATTCATTATTCTCAGATCGCTATAGTAGTGTGGAACATGTACATATGGATGAGGATTGTTGTTCCATAATTCATCGAGGATTGATGTTCTATTTTATTACTGTTGTTCCATCTGATTACTACTATTCCATTTTATTACTGCTGTTCTATTTGATTACTGCTGTTCCATTTTACTGTTGTTCCATTTCCAGTTCGCTGTTCCATTTTACTTTCTGTCGTTTCATTTACTAGCCTTTATTGTTTTGGCGTGAGAGAAGGCCTAAGGCTATAGTGAGCCTCAGCAAGACATTGCTTTGCTCCCAGACCTATAAGTCCAAGCTCTAATTCCCTTTCTTTATCAGTTTCTAAAGGGATGGGTTATTGCTTCCGTACCCTTGACTGATCAACTGCCTTGTGTGATTCTATCTTTTGGGTTAGTTTAGTTACAGCTTAGCATCTGTTTCCTTTCGAATCATTAGAACACTATACTACTGAGCATTACTCAGACAAATAGCCTCAGATTGAGCTACTCCTTGCAATAAAAAAATGTTCTCGGATTGACTTATTAATGTGGGATAATTAGAGGTGTGAGAGACCCTAGTTATAGCTCTACAAAGGTGATGCATGATCCAGAGAGAGACACGGGAACTATGGTCTCAAGGAGTGTAAGGTGCTACAAATAACAATATACATAAGGGTCTAACAGTAGTACTCGACCCAATATTTCAGGGCACTAACCAAGGAGGATCAACCGTACCCTTATCCGTACAACTTGACTACCCTATCGTACGCACGAGAAATCTCCCCGAATTTTGTTCTCGATGTACTGTAGCAGCAAGACAGCCGACGGTTTATCTATGGCGAGGTTTCAAGAGAGCATAGGGTGCTTCCGATATACCCAGAGGGTACTTGGAAGACAGTCCATGCGTGGTTCTGTTTAATGCGCTACTACTCGAAGGGGTACCCACAGGGGTTACAAGGGAGTCCAACAACTGTGACCACCTCTTGTATTTCTTGCATGCATGCCTCCCCAAATCCGTAGGTTTATGCGCTCAATGACATATCCCGTGGTTTAAAGACACCAGAACACGTCTCTAGCCAATTTTTTTTTTTGCTAAAAATGGAGATCCCACTCGCCCTGGAAAGTGCTCTGATACCACTTGTTATCCATTTGACCTGCAAGAAGATACCAGAATACCAAATATGCGAGAAATATACCCAAAACACAGAACAATAAGAAATAACATCAAGTATTTTATTATTCAAACAGGAAAGCAATGTTCACTTGCCTCTTCGAGGGGGAAACCTCCAATAGAGCTTACAAAATAAGACATGATGCTCCTCAAGGGGAGTCTCTATCCTTTATATAGGATTCATACATGCAATACCATCGGTCAATACCATGGTTCTTATTAATACCATTTATCTAATACCATGGCCCATTTGCAACTAACTATGGTCCCTTCTTTAAATGCAGGTCAACCAATTACAATTATTAATATGGGTTTTATTGACTCTTTACTTAACCATAACTATGAATCGATCCTATTATATAAATAAGGGGGTTAGGGTTGGACCCTAACAATAAGTAAATAGTGTAAATTGTATTTTCACTCTCATAAATGAAGTAAATAATATTTCATAAATAAATATAATATAATGTTGGGGTACATCATATTTTTATACCACTACTATCGATTAATAATATATTGATATGGAAATGTAGAATGATTATTTAATAAACTTGATACATAAATAATAGTAAATAATATAAATTGTACTCCCACTATCATAAGTGGAGTAAATAATATTTCATAAGTAAAGCCAATAAGATGTTGGAGTACATATTGCTTGTATATTGCTGCCACAAATTAATAATATGTCGACATGGCAATGCAAGATGACTATTTAATAAACCATACATGACATAGAGCAAGTAAATAATATAAATTGTACTACCGCTATCCTAAGTTGAGTAAATAATATTTCATAAGAAAATCCAATAAGATGTTGGAGTACACCATGCTTTTGGCTCAATGTTCATTGATGTTTAAAAGGGAAACACCTTGTAATAGATCTTTCAAGGTTATGATCATATTTATTTATATAATATGCATAAAGTTACTAAAACTATTTTTTATGATGTGAATGAAAAGATTGGAGGATATGCTACCATATCTCCATTTAATGAACATGTGATATAGCAAATGAATTCATGGGATATTAGAGAATACCTTTAATTTAAGTGGAGTATTGATAAATACATCCCAAAATATCTTTTCAATTAAAAAAACCTTTAAGTTTAATAGCTACATATTTTTATATCCCATATCCCAATACTTATATAACTCTAACAATATTTTGCATCCCCACTCACACACACTTATGCATCACCCTCCTACTACCTCCCATACTTACAATATATTGACTCTTTTTAAAATATTCTTAATGTGAGAATATATTGATTAATAAAATAAACCCTATCAATTATTCACATCTGAAATATCTAACCATATGTAACTATATGAAGAAGCATCAATGCAATTGTAGACTCATTTGTAGCCAAAATGAATGGTTATACAAAAAAAAGACAATTAATCTATAACAAAGATAGTTGGTTTTAATATTTGGTGGAGGGGATAATACAAAGGAGTACTGGGTTTTATTTAACCATAATTTAATGGTGGTTAGCATCATTTAGTTGATACAGTGATATTCAATGAAGATCATGTTAAATTTTGATATTATAAGTGGGTAGAAAAGTTAATCCATCTAAATATGGTTACAGTGATTTTTATCATATAAAACTTTTTTTTTTTATCATGTCAAATTTTGATATTATAAATGGGTAGAAAAGTTAATCCATATAAATATGAAAACAATGACTTTTATCATGTAAATTTTTTTGGTTCATAATAGTCACTAAAAGTGATTCCAAAATTATTTAGCACATGCTTGCATAATAGTTTTGGATAACCATACCATACATGAAGGATTCCAAGTAGCAATCCAAATTATTCCAATTAAGTGGAAAACAACTAGTGTTATGACTTTTTCATGCTATATAGAATTTTTTGAAAAGTTATCTGAAAAGTTATGTATTATGAGTATTAATAAAGAAATTTTTATAGTGCCAATATGTTTAATTTATCCATTACCATTAGTATAGTTTTCTTTCAAAATTGTCAAATTTATTTTTTATTTATATTTCTTTTCATTTTTTTTAGATTTTTTTTTTTTTTAATTTGAATGATTTTTTTTTAAGAATTTGTACTTTCTAAAGATTAACTTCTACTATTACATCATATACAACTATTTATAAATGTCATAAATTGACCATTTATAACATGTCTCCAGAAACTTGAACTCATACAATTAGAAAAACAAAATTACTCCCCTAACCATTCAATAAAAAATTCAATTAACTTTAATTAAACTAAATTTAAATTTTGAAACTTCAACCCTAATCAATATAAATGTGATAAATTAAAACACTAATTCAGAAAATTTTGAAGATTTTAACTACAACAATATATATGATAAGCAAACACCAATTCAAAAAAAATTGAAGATTTTAACCACAAGTAGGATTTCCTTTTGTGCAAAACAATACTTAAAGTTGGATATCATCGAATGCCATCAATCTATTAGGTCAAGGAGGTGTAAGGTGTCTATGCAACAACGAAAGTTTCATCGGAAGGGATTGTCAAGGCAAAGGTTTAACGATAGTTGTGGTGAGGAAAACGTTGTGTTTTTTTTACATCAAGCATCTTATCACATCACATCAATAAGTACATGTGATTGAGGCGTGATAGTTGTACTTTTAATTTTCATAGGTCGTTCACGAATAAGCACATGTGATTGAGGCTTCATAGTTGTAATTTTAATTTCCATAGTTTTTAGAGCTAGATTTTTATCATATAATTTAAGTTAAATGACTTTAATTTAAAATAAAAATTTATAAATATTATTTAATTTTATATGAAATTAAAATTATGGTTACTAATAAATTTAATATAAAACTAATTTATTTTTTCCATTTATAGTATGAGTAAATTTCCAAACTCTTACTATTGTCTTGATGGGTGGTTAGTCATTTTAGCTAGAAACTGAGGTAAGTTGAGCTTCAATCTCTCTCACTATAGTGGAGTGGAAATAACGTTATAACATATTCCCCCTAATGCATGAGGTAAGAAGAGAAATTCATTACAACAAAACTCGGAGCTCAAAATTTTGGCAAAACTATGGAGATGGATTGGAGAAAACCAAATGTTGAAGTCTCAACTCTGTTGATAACATAATTGAGGTGAGCATAACCATGCTCAGACATAAAGAGAAACTTAACATGCCTACTAAACATACACTAGGGATCCATGACATGAAATGCTAAGACATGGCCATGAGAAATACATAATGGATCCATGTGACACATCAGAAATATCATAGATCACCAAATAATACAATGTGGATCTATGTCATAGTATACATCAACAGTATTATGGACACATAACAGAGTTCCCTAGAGTAGTCCTCAAAGTACATAAATTATACATATAGCGCGAATGGAGCCTTGGAAATGTGTCATATAAGAGTGAGATGTCCCCCACTTGGGGTATTCTACACAACCCTGATGGTATGAACCTATAGCATGTGAATAAATGTGTTTATTTTGAGCATGGTATAAACCATATGAGTATTGGCCAACGCAGTATACCATTAACAAACATGAAGGGAACCACCAATGATGAAAATGGACCCCAAGGTACCTAGCATAATCCACTAAGTCTGAATAAAGGATCTGGCATTGAGCACTGGTGGACTCAACTGATTAGGATTCAATGATGTAAACCCATTTTTGAAAACAAGGAATATTACAACTGAGGACTACTTTTACAGTGCTCAACCCACCAACATTGCAAGGGATCTCCCTGGGAAGAAGTCCCAACTAGACCTTGGACCGTTGGAGTAGGAGTCCTAGCAGTGGGTAGTAAAGCATTGCCTTCACTGCGATAGCGCACAGAGGTAAGTGTGCTATCTTTTTTGGAAGAATGTGCGTGACCTTGCAGGGAGTCAAGTGAATTGCATGGGGGTTCTAACATGGAGGGGAAAATGAAGTGTGTCCTTTAGAAGCTTGTAATAGTACGCAGCCTGAAAGGAACACACGAGCTGAATGACATCACAAGCTGGAAAGCAGAATAGTCCACAATCCAAAGTGACGGGTTAAACCAACAATACGTTTGCAAAAAGAATCATACAATTGCATACAAAATAGTTCATACACAAACACATTGGTTAAATAACATATATTGCTAAAGCAACCAGAATAGTCCAACTACAATTAAAACATATGCATGAAAACGTGTTGGCTTTGTTATATATATTAAGTGAAAGTTCCATCCATACATACACCATTGATAGCCATTATCCCTAATAATGGAACATTACAGTCAACACCACCTGCTCCTCCAAAGGGATGTACTTGCTCTACCCCATGGTGAAGCCAAGGCTTGTCAATACTCTCCAAGCCTTCTCTAACCAATGCCTAGCCAAAAGCGTGGCTCCCAAAATCCCATACTATGAGTTTTGAGATTCTATATATAGCAAACGGTGGGGTGACCCTTTATATTCCCCTTTGAATCTTGGACTACCCTCATGACTCTTCACATTAAAACAGTGACTATTTAGATTCCACTAATGACACTTGGAATTTCACGTACAACATATTTACAATAATATAATTTCCACATATACCCATGTGGGACAAAAATAGGCTTGAGTCTACCTGACAAGACAAACAGCATCACTAGAGGTCTTGGGGAAGACCAACTCAGTAACCTCCTTGTGATGGTCTTCGGTGACGAATAGATACCGAATTTGGAAATACCCTATTGTGCCCCCGTATTATTTGATAACATATTTGTTGAAGTGGACTCTTGCCTCCATTGCTTCTGAGTATATGGTTCTAAAACCTCTGTCTAGCTCATCCAAAGCATGCACAACATTGTCCTCAGTGTGGTTAGACCGTTGATGTATGTTTTCATGTTCTATGCACTGAGCTGCAAGTTATCACTAGTGGCTTCACACATTAGCTTCTCCAATTAATTTTCGACATCCAGCATGACTTGGTTCTTCCTCATGGCTCGTGTGAGGGTTCCCATGGAAGGGAGCTTGTGTGTTCGCACTATGACATCCAAACTTCTAAGCAACTGTGCATAATAAGCCTCAATGCTATTGATGAGAAAATGGAGCTACTCATAGTTCCAAATCAACATCTAAATCCATACTTTTTCCAACTCAGCCTCTAGCTTCATCCTCTTGTGCAAGTAAAGTGGGGCTCCCTTGTACCTCATTTTCCATTCCTACATGTGCGTAATAGCAGTTTGAAAGTCTGGGTTGTTATGCACATAGCTGCTGAAAGTCGTATAGATGGACAAATTCTCTTTGCATGGTGACAAATCTGCTATACATTGTCTACATGGTGGCCTCCAAAGTTGATATCTCTTCCACTATTGCTTTCTTCATCTCTATCATGGTGGATCCTATGGACTGTTATGTTCTCAGCCTAGGCTCTTGCAATTCCGTTTCCATTCGATCATTCTCTTATATAGAGAATTTACTATCGAACTCATGGATTCTATATAAGCCTTTGAAGCCTCCACCATGGAAACTAGATGTCTTCTAACATCTGGTAAAATCACCCTTTCTTATGTTTACATAAGTGATGTATGATCATCCAGGAGCTACTTTCTTCGTGCCTGTACAGTCCTATGTTGTGACTCATAAAATTCTAGATTGTACACATCCCTCTCCAGATCATCATCAATGAGAACAACCTCTCCTTTCTCGCTCGAGACTGGTTGTGATTCTGGAGGTGGCGGAGACTGTGGTACGACCTCGGATTCCCTTGGCATGAGATCGATGTCTTGGTCCTCTAGATTTTTTTCCCTCTCCATGTCTATTTCCTTGCCCAACTGCTCAACCTACTGAGCAAATTTACAAACCTACACCTACTCACTCTTTTCTTCATTTTTTGGCTTCTCTTCTATCTCAACCTATATCATCATATTTTTCTTTGTCAGTGCACCTTGTCCTTCTTTCACCTCTTATTTCTACCTTTATTCCCTTTCTATCCTCCTAAGCTCTTGTTCTTCTTTCAGCTTCTTTTCAGTCTCTTGCAATCTCCTTTCCATCTCTTCCAACCTTTGCATCTAACTTCTCTTCTATTCTACTCTCCTTTTGCAATGTCACCTCTTTGCGTCTATCTCCAAATCTAGTCTCTCAACAAGTGGGTCTTCTTTGAACTTGCATCTTTGCTCAGCCTTTGCACTCTCGGAAATCTTCCTCTTGCCTTTGTCTTGCGTCAGTTTGTTGCTCACTACTATTGTTTTTGTTGCTTCCTATGGTGTTCATGCCTACAGTTGTTGCTTTCGATTCTACAGCCATGCTGACCGGTTAATTGAGCCTAGAGGAGTTATAGCAATACCTCAAAGGATATTACTTTGGCCAATAACATGCCCCGTGGATCCATGGGTAGTACACCTTCGCACAGTGGTTCTTGCATATGTAGTGGGGATAATATGGATTGAAACTCTTGGTGTTGAACCCAAACTTCTTCAATTCTTCAACCTCGACATCTACATCTTTCAAGATATGGATCTTGTACAATCCAATCCACAAAGGAAGAGTAGGCCATGGTGCCTTCTTCCTCCTATGTAGTCCCACTGATAAACCTATGGAGATGTGGTATGCAACCTCTTGCATGACCATATTTTCCATGGAAAACCTCAGTAGCTCATGTGGAGGCTTCTTCACACTAAACATCATGATGAAGGTGTCGTCGGGTGAGGCATACCAATCTGCAATGTTAGGAAATGCCTGCGTCGATTCCTGGGATATGCAAGGTGGATCCTGTTCAAATATCATTTGTACAGCGAGGCAATGAATTGGTCAGGTAGCCTCGCCATAACTCCTCGGTATCTGCACTCAGAGAGAAACTTGCAATAGACATTCACATCTTCCTCTAATGGTGAACATGTCCAACCAATGCCAAGGAACTGTTATTGGGCATAAATTGCATCAAGAAGGTACGCGGACATAGAGAATCTTTCTTGTCCATCCTTAGGAAGATTTCGGGCATTAGAAACATGCACTTTCAGCTGAAGTGCCAACATGTATGACCATATTAAAGGCCTTCCTTCATTTTCCAACTGATATAACATAACAACCCAACTTTGTGGGAAGGTATTCATGCTCTCTTGACCATACAAGTGACATGCGAATATGATCAGGAGTTGGTAAGAATTCTTGAGTGACTTCATCTGGTAAACTTGGTTAAGTGTCATCCTGAACTTCAATGGATCTTTTATCCAACGCTTCATGATATCTCTAGTGTTTACATTGTTGTTGGGAGTGAAGAACAGTGCATCCATGTAGTTCATAGGCTGCAGCAAGTGATACATCAGATGATATTTTTTCGTCCTGAAGGTGGAAATTTGTGTCCCACTGGTATTTCTCAATGTCATTGTCTCAGGATCACTATGTAAGACAACCCAGTGAATGATATCCATGCACAGGAAGGCGGGGTACCTGCATGAAACCTTGTACAAGCTTGAATTGTGAATGTTAACATAGACTTGTTGATATTCTAGAACTTCCTTGAAACTACCTCCAAATATGTCCTTTATTTCTTTCCATGTGCTCTTCATGTCCTTCTCTATGAACAGTTGTGTTTCTTCATAGATGGGAAAGTTCATTGGCACCTATTCAACCACGTCTACAGTGCTTCTCTCTATAGTGCTCTTTGATCTAGCTCTCTTGGAAATTGTGATGCCTATACTGCTAAGAGACTGCTCAACAATTGATGTACCTAGAGACAAAGTGAACACACACGGCAAGAAAATGTCAGCTGAAAAACACAATGCACTTCCAGGATTGATCATGCAACAAACTGGGTGACTCCTGGACAAGATTGCATAGTAGTGACTCTCAGATGCGAGTGATTGTGAGCTACAACTGCACATTCCACAGTCTTAGCTTCGAGTGAGACCTGTTGCTGACTGGAACTACACAGAGCCCAGTCCAGTTGGGTTGGTTGTGGACTGGAACTGCACAATGTGCAATTCATTCCGACTTGATTGTAGGTTGGGACTGTGCATTATGTGATCCAAATGGGAAAGACTGGGCATTGTCTCCTAGAAATTCGTAGAGCACATTTGGAGGCTAGTGATAAGAATATTCAACACAATTCCTGGAGCCAAGTTGTGGAGCTATATAAAGGGTCTCTTTCACCTCTAATTACCTCACATTAATATATCAATCTAGGAACATTTTGTTATTTCAGAGAGTGCCTCAGTCTGAGGCTATCATTTGCGAGAGTAATGCTAGTAGCACAGTGTTTAAAAATACAAGAGTAAACGGATGCTTGTTTACAGCTAACTACTTCAAAAGATTAAACCACACATTCAGAAAACTAAGCAATTCATCAGTCAAGGGTTTGGTAGCAATAACCCATCCCTTTATAAACTGATGGAAAAGGAAACCAGAGAACAGATCATGGATTTGGGAGCCAGACAATAGATGTCAATGCTCACTGCAGCCTCAGATTGTTCTTCACACCAAGATAACAAATAACAAGAAATGAAACGACAGATAAGAAATGGAACAGCAATTAAGAAATAGAACAGCAAATCTGAAATGGAACAGCAGTTAAGAAATTGAACAGCAACTAAGTCTAACAAGCAGTAACACCTTAATCTATAAGATCGAATGCACTAACCATAATCTACAGGAATCAAACGACAATCCTTCACTCTTAAAGGAGGATTGAATAACACACCAAAATGGAACAACACTGATTAATGATGAATTATAGAACAATGCTTGAAAACCATATATACACACAGCACACTTGAATAGTAATCTAATCCAGTTATCACTCTCAGTTAGAAAGAGTACGACTGCATTTAAAAATAGAACAACATTGTTTATAGATCCAACAATCGCAAAGAACATAACTTCCAAGATGAATTCCGTAATGTTAATGAACAATTGCACAGCACAAGGGCTCTGTAATTAAACAACAACAATATTTTGTAAAGACTAGCAGTATTATATCAACACCTAAAGGAACAGTGATACGATGCAGAGTAAATACAATAGTTCTGTCTTTAGAAATCTTATTAAATTAAACATAACAGAGCATGTGATGTAAACTTACAAAACACATCAGATTACCAAATAACGTCAATAAGAAAATCACGCATAAACCAAACGTAATGGTATAGGAGCAAGTGCATAGAAAATTTTAGGGGCGAATGTTCGCCCTTTGGCGAAATTAAGGGGTTTTAAATTTTTAGTGGGCAAATATTTTGTATCATAGTACTTTTTTGCAAATCACCTCAAATAGCCCACCTTTTATTAAGGGAGAGGGTAAAAAAGGTAAATTTAGCCCTTGAAATTAGGAGTTAGAACCTTCCATTCGCCCATTTTCAAGAATAGGTTTTATTTAAGTGAATCCATTCGCCCATTTTCAAGAAATGGTTTTATTAAGTGAATCCTATGGGCCAAATACCATATTTGTAAAAGAGGTATGGTAAATTAATAAAAATATAAATAAATTAGAAGTATGTGAAATAAATAAAACATTTTTTATATTTACTCCATAAGTCACCTTATGTACATGCAAGGGTGTAAACAAATAAAAATATAAGTAAAGTGGAGATATGGTAAATAAATAAAACGTCCTTTTATACTTACTCAAAAGGTATGCTAAATCAATAAAAAATATAAATAAAATAGACGTATGGTAAATAAATAAAACCTTAGTCCATAACCCTCGTTCTATTTATGTAGGCTCAAGAAAGAGGTTTTATTTAAGTTAATCCTATGGGCCGAATACCATATTTGTAAGAGGTATGGTAAATTAATAAAAATACAAATAAATGAGAGGTATAGTAAACAAATAAAATATTTTTTTTATATTTACTCCATAAGTCACGTTATATTTACGAACACTCAAAAATGCGTTATATTTAGGTAAAACCTATGGGCAAAATAATATGGGGCAAATACCATGGACTAGATTGTTATTAATACCATGCAAAAAAACATTATTAACCCTAATATTAGTATTAATAAAAATAAAAATGGCACATGGTATTGACCCATGGTATTCACCAAAATGGCACATAGTATTGACCCATGGTATTCACCTAGAATGTAGCCTATTTAAATGGGGAATTAAACTAGCATAGATCCATCTTTACTCTGGATATCAAATATCGTGATATGCAAACTAGCATAGAGTGAAAAAATATTTGATCCCTCTCAGGGCTAGATCAAGAGTAAAAATGGATGTTCTAATTTAATGTATGTCAAACATTTTATCTTGGTTAAAATAAAAATCAACTATTA
>APFE030243303.1:28566-94571 GCA_000404065.3 Pinus taeda
GAACATAATTGTGCAAATACACCTCTTTGTTCCTTTTTTAGAAGCTTTTTCATACCATTAGAGTTGATTATCTTTCCTGGTTTCCCTGCAATACCCCTTAACTCAACTTCCTTTCCTTCCATATAAAATTTGATGAAAGGTTCTTGAAAATTAAAAGCTCTTGTACCCAAGGATTGTAGCCATTGGACTCCTAGTGCAACATCAGCACCTCCCATTGGAATGGAAAGCATTGGGCTAGTCAATACATATTCTCCCATGGATAGCTTGACATTATGGCATTTTCCAGAGCAATTTATTGTTCCTCCATTTGCAATCATCAGTTGACACTCTGGTGCTGGATATAGGAAGCAATTCAATTCTTTTGCTACCTTAGAAATAAAATTGTGGGTATTTCGTGAATCAATCAACACTATTACCTTTTTCTTCTTGATTTGTCCTTCTATCTTGATGGTTTGAGGAGTGGTAATTCGCGCCAATGCATTACAAGATATCTTCGGATTCATTTTTTCTTCATCTAGGCTTTGTTCCTGGAGTATATCTTCTTCTTTTGACCTTTCTTGATCCTTTTCTTCTTCCTCTTCACAATCTATGTAGAATAATTTCTTCTCAGCACACTTGTGACCTTTAGTGTATTTGCTATCACAACTGTAACACAGCCCTTTTGCTCTTTTTTCTTCCAATTGTTGTGGTGTCAACCTTATAGGTTGTGGAAGACTAGGGGCAACAACACTTCCATCTTTATAGTTGTGAGTGGTATGCTTCCTGCTTGCCATAATTTTGCTTTCCATTTTTCTTGCTAACCTGAATGCCTTCTCTAATGAATCAGGTTCCCAAAGGCGAACATCATGTTGGATATTATCCTTTAAAGACCCTATGAACACATCAATCCTATGCTCCTCTGGAATATCTTTTACCCTTTTGTTCAATTTTTGGAACTCCTCAATGTGCTCCATTATTGAACCCTTTTGTTTGAGACTTATCAATTGGCTAAAAAAAGTGTTGCTTTTTGTATCCTCATAATGTGCCATCAATCTTCCGTAAAAATTGCCCAAGTGATAAATTGTTTACGAGAGCAAAGCCATTGATACCATACAAACTGATTTGGTTCCAAATATAAAGTTGCCATACGTACCTTTTGTGTGTTCTGCACATTATTGAGATCGAAAAATTTCTCCATCTGTAATATCCATGTTGCGGGATCCTTGCCATCAAACTTCCTCATATCGATTTTTGGAACATGGTGGGTCTTCGATCCAACATTAGAGTCTATGGAGTCATGATTAAAATTTCTTTTATTCTCATCATGATTTTCCTTTAGTACCTTTTCACCATTAGTGACCATTCCTTGTAGCAACTTATTCATATTTATTGTCAATTCTTCCATCTTATCATCCATGCCATCAATTTTAGCATCCATGTCATTCATCTTAGCATCCATGCCATTCATCTTAGCTTCAATTCCATCCATATTAGCTTCTACGCCCTTCTTTAAACCATCCATCTTAGCTTCTACATATTTCCTTAAAACACCCATCTTAGATTCTGTTGCTTTTTGTGCAAGTGACACTTGTTGCACTTGTTCTTGTAATTTTGATATATCATGTAGAATTTCTTCCTCTTCTTCATGAGTCATGCTAGAGCTTTCAGGTTCCTTACTAGGTGTTTTCATTTTCTTTCCTCAGGGCATTAGTTACCAATAATAATGCTCTACTATGCCCTTTGAATTCGTTCAAAATAAATTTCAAACCAATCTTAAGCAAAAATTTAAAAGAATCTACACACCTTTTTTATGTATCTCTGTACATTCAAATCATCCAGTTCTGAAATTGTGATCTATAGTAGCCCTCTATGTCCTCTATCCAATGCCACCAGTCTGATCCAAATTGGATTCTCCAAGGAAGATTTATGCGAAATCTCGCACAGTGACCTGATTATGGACTAGTTCAGTAGGGCGAACTTGTACGATGTGCCACGAGTCCCTGTTTCGTATTTTGGCTCTCAAAAATATATACAAGAAACTATAGTCTGTCCTCTTTCTGCACCTTCTTATGAAATTTCAATCCAATGCTCAGAGAAAATTATGATGATTTTCCCCAAGTCACTTGTTTGGAATGTAATTCAGGAGTCTGAAAAAAGACCAACTTCCTCAGATCATATCTCCCCAAATAGAGCACAAAATGCTCTGATGTTTGGACCTGAGATTTAGCGCGATGTCTTCTCAAATGGGTTTGTGTTTTGACTTCTGAAACGTCACAGAAAAAAAGTTATAGTGAAAATGCCACGATGACCTGTTTGGAGCAGCGAAACCCTAGAATCCAAAGCTCATGAACCAGCTCAAGAAAAGATAGAAAAGGTAGATCAACGCCTTAGAATTTAGCCTCTTCGAGGGGGAAACCTCCTTTACATTACATAAATGAACAATTCTTGGATGATACAAATGAAAAAATATCCTTTCTATATATAGGAGTCTAAGGAGTCATAATATAACCCAGCCGACCTAACAATAATAATATAAAGCCACAAAAATAACAATAGATGGATTCTATGGGGCACAATAATAACAATATGGGGGAAATAGGGGCACAAAAATATTAATAAGGGGTACAACTACAATAGTAATTGGGTAATCACTAGTATTATAGGGACCCAACATTCAACCATCCACTCCCCAACTCCATATTGTCATTCAACAGGGTACTAGAACTTCAACATCGTCTTCCCAACCACTTTTAACTTCATTTGCACTTTCCTCTGTTAGTAGCCCAAAAATGGCACAGAGACCATGGAACAATCCAGGGGCAGTCTCAATGCCTACACGCTTGAGTCAATTGCCGACTCATCCCGAAAAATGGCTGCCAAAGTTTAACCCATATATAGGTATACTAGCAGAAGAACATATAAACAACTTTATGTTGTCAATAAACTTAAAAGGAGTTACTGAAGAAGACGTTGTTGTTAGGCTTTTCCAATATACCTTACAAGGAGCATCTAGGTCTTGGTATTTTTCATTACCATCAGGATCCATTACTAGTTGGAACATTTTCCAAGAGTAGTTCGTAACTAAATTCGATGATGATAGGTCTATAGTGACATTCATCAATGATCTCTCAAATCTCAAAACTGAATCAAGAGAACCAATCAAATATTTCAACTCACGATTGAATAAGCTCTTAAATAAGATTCCTACTGCATCTAAACCTAGTGAAGAGATTCGAAGTGAATGGTACATATCGGCCTTACCTTCAAATATAGAAATCTTTGTATATAGAGTTGCGAAGCCCACTTTGGCAGAGAATATGAAAGAAGCAATCGCCGTTGAAAAATGTATAATAGCTTTAGAAAATAAAACCGCTCTTGAGGAGAGGATGTCAAAAAAAGTTACTTTTAAAGACGATTCAAAGAAGAAAGTGGCTAAAGATCCATATGATATAGAAGGTCTACAAAAGGTTTTAAAGACTATGTCAAATGAGATGGTAGAAATTAAAAAACAAGTAGCCGAGACCTCCACTAAGAAGCCATTTAAAACTTCAAAAGACCTAAATCAAAACCACCTAATGCTATATCTAATGCAGAATCAGATTCAGATAACGATGAAGACAAAGATACAATCTTATCATCAGAGGAAACTGAGGAAGAAGAAGTTGTAGAATGTCATGGTATGTGGGATTTTATTTTGCTTAATTCAGATACCGAAAATGAACAGAAAGCTTTTCCAGTAAGTACCAGGAGTAAAGGAGCCATAGAGCCTATTCAACCAACTCAAAAGAAGAAAAATATGGGTCCCACTACCAAAGATAAGGTTCCCACAAAGAAATTTACACCAGTGCCTACTCAAAATCAGTCATCATCTTCCAATCCACCTTCATCATCCAAGACATTAGTAGTTGCTGACTCTATGGATTATAACATCATCGAAGACATGAAGAATACTAGAGAAAATATCTCTATATTTGAGCTTAGCAAGCCTAAACATCAACATAAATTAATACTCAAAGAATTAAATGCAGTACCTTCTTCTCCTCTTCCAAATGTTGTACTATCCATGGCAGCTAATGGAATAGATGAGCCACCATCCGATAGAGTAGAAGATACTGATGTTGTGTTGATCAGAGACAGATCTAATTCTCATACCCTTCCTTTTCTCTTGACCTATGAAATCTACAATAGAAACTTGCATAATTGCTTGATAGATTCAGGGGCTTCATCAAATATAATGCCAGCTTCAGTCTATTCAAAATTGAATATTGAACCTCAAAAATTTGCAATGCATATTGTTTAGTTGGATAGAACTAAGGTTCAAGTATTAGGAGAAATCAATTCAGTTACCATTAGGTTATCAGCTAATCCAGGAGTAGTTCAAAGAATTGATATACTGATTGCTGACATCCCTGAGTTTTATGGGTTAATTTTAAGCAGGGATTGGTCTAAGAAACTCCATGGTTACATTTCTACCGATTGGTATCACATGTGGCTTCCTTATAAAAGAAAGCCAAATTAGATTAAGATCAATTGGGAGAAGCATATGACTCATACTGTAACAGAATTTGAGCAAGAAAATTAGCCTATAGCTTTCAATAATAATATTCTCGGCAACTACTCATTTGAATCATTCTTTGGTAATTTTAATGCTCAATCATCACCTTTCTCAGATAAAGTTTCACATCTCAAATATAAAATTTTTCTCATACAGATACATCAAGATGTGTTAATATTGCTGAAGAAATTGTAAATAAAATTGTAGATAAACCTGTATTTTGGTTTTTATATTTTGATGGGTCAAAATCCAATGACGGTGCAGGAGCAGGATATATTTTAGTTAGTCCTAAGGGGGAAAAACTATGTTATCTTGCAGAATAGGATTTGAGTGTACAAATAATATTGTTGAGTATGAGGCATTGATTCAAGGAATGTACAAAGCAATAGGCCTAAAAGTGAAATATCTAAAAGTATTCGGTGATTCCGAGATTTTTATCAAGTAGGTAAGAAATATTATTCATTTCCTTTTCGGACATCTCAAGCATTATCATTCCTTGGTTCAAGACCTTATATCTCATTTTCTAGGGTTTAATATTTCTCCCATTCCTAGATCTCAGAATGCAACAGCTGATTTACTAGCCAATGTTGCTTCTAAGCTCCTCCCATCTGAGGATTACATCCCTGATAGATTTCAGTTGAATTAATTTTTAGACCATCGATTCTATATAATGTCACTAACTGGCAGGTATTCAATCATGACGACGACATTTTAAATTTCTTAACTTTTGAGAAATCCTATGATGATCAGATTATTGATGAGAGTGACCATGATCTTCAAATGAAGCAAAGACTTGAGGAAAATTCCATACCTAAATCAGTAGTCAAGCTTGAAGATCTATATGACATCAAGGATAGGTTTAAGCAAGTTACTAATTCAAAACTTCAGAGTTCTACTTTTACATTTGAATTAATAAACCTTGGCATTGAGGCCAAACCACAAAATATTAATCTAGGATTAGGACTTACATCAGAGGAAAGATTTTTCTTTATCAGAATTTTGAATAAATATAAAAAATGTCTTCTCTTGGAATTACGATGACTTAAAAACATATGATACTTCTATCATACAACATACAATTCCAATCATGTTTGAAGAGAAACCAGTGTAGTAGAAATTGAGGAAAATTCATCCGAACTTAGAAAGTCAGATTAAAGTAGAGTTAAAAAATCTCTTGAAAGCTAAGATAATTTTCCCTGTTAGACATTCAAAGTGGGTTTCTAACTTAGTGCCTGTTAGGAAGAAGAACAATTACATTAGAATTTGCATTGATTTCAGAAATCTTAATAAAGCTAGTAAAAAAGATAACTTCCTACTACCAACAATGCAGCAGACTCTTCATTCAATAGCTGGTTCTGAATTAATGTCTTTCTTAGATGGTTTTTTTGGATATAACCAAATATTGGTGCATATAGATGACAAACTCATGACTACTTTCAGAACTAAGTGGGGAACATATGCCTACCAAAAAATGCCTTTCGGTTTGATTAATGTTGGAGCTACCTTCCATAGAGCAATGGATATAGCATTCAAGGGTTTAATTAGTAAGTCAGTTGTTGTCTATTTGGATGACATTACTGTCTTCTCCAAGAAAAGAGCAAATCATTTATATGATTTGAAACAAATCTTTGAACGCTGTAAAAGGTATCGGATTTCATTGAATCCAAAGAAATCATTTTGTTTCTCTTGACCAAGGTAAACTCTTGGGATTTATTGTCTCAATAGATGGTATTTATATCAATCCAGAAAGGATTAAAGAGATTTCTGATATCTCACTTCCACACAATAAAAAATCAATGCAATCATTTTTAGGTCAAATAAATTTTGTAAAAAGGTTTGTTCCAAATTTTTCACAAATTGTTTTACCATTATAGACCATGATTAAGAAAAATTCAGTGTTCAAATGGGGACATAAAGAGAAAAAAGCTTTTGATTCAATCAAACGGGCAATCATAAATGCTCCTGCATTAAACACTCCAAATTTTTCCAATAATTTTATTTTATATACTTTAGCATATGATATTCCTATGCAGTTGTATTGACACAAATCAATGATCAAAACATGGAAGAACCCATATCATTTTTTAGTTCAAACCTCCAAGGTGCTAAACTTAATTACTCCGAAGTAGAAAAGCAAGCCTTCGCTATGTTCAAATCTATGAAACACTTTAGGCCTTTCCTCTTAAAAACTCATACAAAAGAATAGTCCCATTTTCAGCAGTGAGAAAATTACTAGTCCAGAGGGAATTCAGAGAGAAGAGGGCCAACTGGGTTACAACATTACAAGAATATGATTTAGACGTTAAACCAACGAAAGTTGTCAAAGGTCAAGGTTTTTGCAGGTTGTTAACAGGAGCTTCTAACATTCAAGAACATGAAGGATCAGACCCTATCCATGAAATCAATGAGATAAGTATCACAAAGCCTGAATCTCAATATGCTAATTTGTTATTTTATTTGAAAAATCGGTACGCTCCTTCTAATATTTCTTACAAAAATAAACATGCCTTGAGATTGAAAGTGAAAAACTTCGAGATTATTGATGATGTGTTGTTTAGAAGGAACTATGATTTGATTTTATTAAGATGCCTTGAAAAACTGAAGCACAGAAGGTCTTGTAGGAATTACATGATGTTCCAGCAGGTGGACATTTTGGAGGTGATACAACAGCTTACAAAATTATACATGCTGGTCGTTATTGGCTCACGTTATTTAGAGATGCCCATGAATACGTAAGGAAATGTAGAACATGTCAAACTGTCAGTGGAAGACAAAGAAAGCCAGCGTTTCCTTTGCAACCAATCAACATTGAACAACCATTTGAACAATGGGGACTGGATATCATTGGAGAGATTATTCCACATTCCTCCAAGCAACACATATATTTCCTTACAACCACGGATTACTTTACAAAGTAGGAAGAAGCAATTCCTTTTAAGGTAGCCAACTCTGAGGCAATTATCGACTTCATAGATCAATTTATCATTACCAGGTTTGGCGTACCTAATGCTCTCATTTTTGATAATGCATCTATTTCTCTGGAAATACCATACTTGAATTTGCTATTAAAAGAGGGTTTAAATTGAAGTGCTTTGCAAACATCTACCCTCATGATAATGGTTTAGCAAAATCAACCAATAAAAATCTTATCAAAATCATTAAGAGAACTGTTGATCAGAATCAAAAGAATAGGCACAAGTCTTTAGTATTTTCATTATGGGCAGATCGCATAACACAGAATGCCTCAATAGGCACTTCTCCATTCAATTTAGTGTATGGGAAGGAAGCTATCATACCAACAAATTTAGCACTCCCATCTCTAGCCTTAGTGCAGTTTATTGAAGAAAGTCCCTCATCTTCTATTCAATTGAGATATAATCAAATCCTTAAATTAGAAGAAGAAAGGGAAAAAGCCAGAATTACTCATGCAAAGCATCAATAGGTTATTAAGTCTTATTTTGATACAATTTCTACCATCCCGCAATTTTTACAAATTGGTGATCTTGTTTTGAAATGGGACAAAGTGCATGAAGATAATGGAAAACACACTAAATTTGAGAAAATGTGGCTGGGACCATTTCAAATCATCGATAAGGTAGGCCCATCAATATTCATATTGCAAGATCTATCAGGGAAGAGAGATTCTCTTCCTATCAATGGGCTTATCTTGAAAAAATTCTTTACCTAAGAAGGTATCCCCTTCTTATTTGTAAATATTCAATTTGCAGTTTTGTTTGTTTGAATTGATAGTTTTGTTTGTTTGTTAGGAAATAAGGTTGTAAATAGCCTTCTATTGGCCTTTGCTATTTTGAAAGTTTCTTAAAGAAAACAGTGTAAATATTTACTTTTGATAAATGAAAGCCTTAAAGGAAAAGAAGGAAGTTCTAGGGAATTAGATAGAATTAAACTCTAAAAACCTCTTTTATTTTTGTAAAATATTTTCAAACCTAGAAAATACTGTAAATCATCATAAGTTTTTAAAGCCCAAATGAGGCTATTTGTAAAAGCAAAGACTTATCCAAACCTAGCATCTACAACTCTTAAATTTTCATCCATATTCTCTTAAGGAGTAAGTCATTCACCCTATCCACAAAGTTTATGATTTTTCAAAGTGTAATTCTAAAATATGTTTGATATAAAAGATAAGAGGTCTGTTTACGAGCCTGCTTACCATGATCATAGGGAACTAATTAAACTGACATTACCAATACTGCATATCAAAATAGGGTAATGGCTTATAATTATAAGACAAGGGGTCTCATCATGAGCCAACTTGTTCAATTAAATTACAACAATGAATGGCATTGTCAACAATTGAACACCAAACCAGGACAATGGATTTTTATCTTTTAAAATAAGAAATAAAGAAGATGGAAAATGCAAACATATATATATATATATGTGTGTGTGTGTGTGTGTGTGTGTGTGTGTGTGTGGAAACATATCTTTTTGGATTTACTCTTAGAAATTATACTTTGAAATGGATGTGACAATGAATGATTGAATGGTTAAAAGGTAACCTTGTCAAGACTATAAACGTTTGCTGGCAGCATAGGCTCTACCTATGACAATGAAGTCATCATATAAGCTAAGTTGGACAAGTCATCTTGTTTTATCTTTATCAACCAATCAAGGCTTAAATAAACTTAGAATGTTTTTATTTTTAAGATGGGAAAGAAATTGCAGAAACATTTTTTATTATGTTCAGAGTAAATGATTATCTAATTATTCTTAGATTATTTTCTCTATACTCAAAGGTTTCCAAAAAAAGAAAGTTAGAATATTGCATTACTTTCTCAGAGATAAGTGTTTCTTCTAATGAATCGTCAATTGTTGTGTTGTACAACAACCCCCCCCCCCATTTCTAAATTTTTTTATGAAAACTTTAAATAGAAATGCGTCCATTTTAAGACTTAGTTGAATTCAATCATTCAATAATTGCATGCCTGTCATTAATCATATCACACATAAAAAACCCTTATCAAAAGGCCCAATGCAATAGAACAACTATCCGAAACCTTTTGATAAAATATGAAATAACCTTTTTAGAAAACCAAAATAAGTAAATCTCCGATGCGATAATGCGATCGGAGATCACATATCTCTAAGTTAAGCCACAAGGCATCCTAAACGCTCTTTTCGAAACCACCGATTTGATAATGTAATCACAATCAGCAATCGGAGGTATCACATGACACATAGCGAAAGCAATTTCAAATTCCCCGATTGCGATGTCATAAAGTAAGGAACAGGTTTCAAGAAATGCCAAAAGGTTTTAGGGGTAGGTCGAAATCATAAAAACAATTATAGATGAAAAGGTAATAAATCAAACAATGCATTGATTACACCCCTGCCTTATTATATTCTTTTATCACAATCAAAGCTATTAGTCTGAAACGTTAAGCCTCACCCGTTGAATCTCCCGCTTGCGATTTATGATTTATCCTTGATCACTAATCAAGAAAATCCAAAGACACTTTTGAAGGGATCAATGGGCATATGTCTGATGCGACGGGTAATTATTATTTTTATTTACTATGATTGGCGGTTATGATGGTCATTAATTTCACAGTTAAGGGTGAATCTATTTAGGACTTCACCTGCGGTGATACTTAATTACATTTGGTTTATCATATGCGAATTACCTTAATTGTTTTCATTCCGTATTAGTTTTCAACAGAAACATTTCTCTGTTACGTTTTCCATTGTCTGTGTAGAGCTACTCTGAGCTTATGAATCCGGAAAAATGGGAAAGAAGGTGAAGAAAGCCAAGGCCCTGTCATAGTCAAAGAACTAGAGCTGAATAAGAAAGGATTGATATTAGATACAACTTGTCTTGATTTAGGAAAATCAAGCTGGGAGAGTATCTATAATTTACTAGAAGCAGAAGAGCCTAAAGAACTCGAAGTAGAAGCTACAACAGATTCTACAAGCAAATCAAAGAATACGTTAAAATAATTGGCCTGCTCATACCTACAAAGAATAGCAGCGCGTGCCAAGGTTTTGCCATATAATGATGTGGTTAGGTGGATTGTTGAGAGCATTGCAACCACATATAGTACATTTACTACAGCTAATGGAAAAGTGTTCGGGTCATTTAGAGCAGAGGATCTTAGACGAATGTATCATTTACCTCAGCCGGAGAAGCAGTATAACAAAGCATTTTTGAAGGCATTTTCCAAGGAGAACGACATTGAATTTGACTCTATCAGGCAATGGAGACATTTCCCGACCAAACACAAGCATGAGACATCGGGTATGTAGTCTGTAGATTCATTGGCCTTTCCTTATTGTTATGCTAGTGCAATGATGTGCAGACTCTTCAGAGTCCATGAATCTGCTAAATTCTCTATAGATATGGTCCCATTAATGGAGGCTACAATTCATGGCTATATCATGGACTAGGCAAATATTCTTTCTGATAAAATGGCCACAGAGATACTTGAATATAGAAGAAAGAGGTCTGTGACTTTCCGAGTGATACCTCCCTTTTACTTAAGTGCCTATATTATGGATACCATCTATTTTAATTCTGAATAGCCCATTCTCGGATGGAAATGGACTACCCAGAATCCCAATCCCATTCACATCTATCACAAGGAGCTATGGAAAGCCCATTATAAGAACCATTTGAATAGAAACTATCATGGTTTTATTCTTTACCAGAGATTTTTCGGCGAAAATCACATGAAATATCATTTGTCGATGTGTTTCGAACCAACCAGTGTGGTTCATCGTCAGGACAAGTTCAATAAGCTTGCTCCTAGGTTATTCGAGGAGGCAATGGTCGACTTAACTACAGTTGCCAATTGGTTTGGAGAAGAGAAATTCACCTATATAAGGATTTTCGGTAGTCTTATTGATCCTCATGTTATTCCTCTGTTAATCCCTAATAAACTATTGGCCCGGGAATTATTATATCAGATAACAGTTGCAGGGATGTCAAAGACCCTTAGGGATTCTAAGAAACACATGTGGCCTACATTTCCCCTTTAGTGTGGTGCCTTTACCATGCATGATTTTAAACATGCAGAGAAAGAGACCGAGAACATCAAGTTGTTAAATCTTGCAACTGTTCCAAAAAGGCAGTATGACCCTAAAATTTTTGCCTACAATGTTACCTCTCAGGCTAAAATCGCCAGATTTGATCATGAAGAGGATAGCTTTGATGACTTGTTTGCTTTAACAAAGATATTTTCTGAGGTTAAAGAAATGTCTAAGACTAAATTAGGACCAAAAGGATTACATAAATTAAATAGGCTTAGGGTCCAGAGATTGGAAACCCTGCCCCTATATTTATTAAAAACAACATCTATGGTACGACTTCAAGGCTACGTTGAGGAGAAAATTACTGAAAAGACTCCCGAAATTAAAAAAATCACCGAGAAGGAGAAGACATTAGAAAAAGAGCAGAAGTAGGTAACAATTAGTGAACCCCTTGATACTGATATTAATTTTGATCCCATGTTAATCAAGGAATGGGAACAGTTTGATTCTATCATTAGTAATCCCGAGAAATCCCAAGGTCTCACTACAGCAGAGGTGTCTACAATGCAGAAATCAGTAATCAACACAATTACAATTATAGGAACAAGCGACCCACCCAAGCTTCATAAAGACATAGAGATTATCCCTGAAAATCCCACTGATGAAATTGTTTTGCATATAGAAGAAATACCACTACTAAATGTCTTCTACGGTCCTAAGCATAGGGTTGTAGTCAAAGGATAGAGGAAGAAGAGGAAAATTGATCACTCTTCTCTTTTGACTCCTCAGATGGAAATGATGAATATCGTATGGAGAGAGGAAATAAATCCCTCTGAAGATTTAACGAAAATTTCTTAGTATGCCAGAGCATATACAACAATGGAAATAGATAAGGCTTTAGAGGTTAGTCATTTATTGAAGGAAAAAGACCGGGCAATCATTCAACTAGAGGCACATTCGGTAGAACGACAACAAAAAATAGAGCAGCTTGAACAACAGTTGGCAGAGCATAAACAACTTAATGAGTAGTTGAATGAGAAATTAATTAATGAAAAGCAGAGAATTGATGAACAGGCCATCCATAAGTAGCAAGAGTTATCTCAAGCATTGAGTAAACTACAACTATTGAATGAACAAGTGAATAAATCAAAAGAAGAGCAAATTGCTCAAATGAAGGATCAAATAGAGCGATTCAAAGGATATCCCAAGGTAGAAGGATTCAAAACTGAAGCCCTGGAGATGACCAAGGCTCTATCTCGGTAGTTGGACCTTCTCTGTCATAATATAACGTTGGATGTTCCTCTATTCGATATTTTAGCATCTATCGGAAAATCGGTAGATGTAAGACTGGAGTTAGAGAAGGCATATGAAAGATTAACTAATTTTCTATCTTGGAAAAATTCGAAAGAGGGAAAATCTGCCAATTTGCCAAAGATACAAGAGTCACATAAAGAAATTCTATTTTTCGAATGGGAGTCTCAATTAATGAAAGCTGAGAGAGCTACATCTAGATGCAGATAAACAACAAGTAATCTAATTGAATTAATCAACAATAGTCTCTATTTATCTAATCTAATAAGAGAATTCTCTCCAGGTAAACTCCCAAAGGTGAAATCATTAGAACAACAGTGGAAACAGGAGCTAATGCAAAGAGAAAAACCGATAGGAAGCATTCACAGCTTAACATGGGAAACATTTTGGTTTTTCCTTGTAAAACCACATAGTCAGCAAATGGCAATGAAGTGTCTCACAAATGCGATCAACCACATGATCCCTGAACTTGTTGATGCCACATTTACATCTTAGTTACACTCTTGTATGAGTCAGCCACAAGAGGTCCAGCTAATGCTTGCCATTTGTCAACTGCGATCACAAGAAGATAAGTCGATACAGTGAATCCTTTCGACTGACTGCAGCACTACTATTTTAAGATAAATCCCATAATTTTATGTTTTCATTATACCAGCACATAGTGACTTTCTTTCATAGTTTGTTGTTATTTGTACTATTTAAAGACCCTTTCATGTTTCTAGTAAGGGTCTGCAATTTTTTATTAAGACTTAAGTCGGGAGTTGCACTACTGTACTTCTGATATATTTATTTTTATAAAAGACTGGACCAGAATTCTAAATTTTGACAAAGAAGGCTTTTATGAGATATGCACTTTTGCTTCCTATGAAAGTATTTCCTAATTAGAAGGCAGAATTTGAATGTGATTGACATCGAAGGAGATCCAAATGCATACGGTACTACTATCTATCTTTTCAGTTTATTTTTCTATGTGAATTAGCATTTATCAAGTTTGGTATTATTGTTGTGCATATGTTTCTACAACAATTCCTTAACCTGTCACTAGTTAATGTTTCTGAATTGTCATCTTTCATATATATATATATATCAGTGATATATTACGATTAGTGCGATAAAGTTTTAATTATTACTTTGTTCAATTAATTGAACAAAGTAATTATCATATGAATGCATATTTTTATCTGTATGAATAAGTCATGTTCATGTTTATTTGTCAATAGAAACAATCAAGAATCGCATTGTGAGAAGAATACCCGGGATAGATTAGTTATCTTTGTATATTTTTGCACTTTAGAATAAAGCACTTATCATTCCCATTGTCCATTACAAACCAATTACCCATCAACTCATATATCACTCGGAAGATGGTCTCATTTCATCCAATCGAAGCCACCACACCAAATGAAAAAGGAGCTGCTTTAAGGTCTGGACCGAGTGGTTTTCCCCGATGTTGATGCATCAATTTTAAAGGCATCAACAAGTCTGCACAAATTTCATTGTGCTAAATTCAATGTTGGGTGTGGAGCATGATTATCATCCTAATTTAGAGATCTTTGTTTCAGCCGGATGTATACCCCAAGAAGATTGTACACCCCTCCATGCGGGGGGGTGCTTCCCCCCTTGAGGGTTCAGGGGGGGGTACCCGCCCCTGCTTGGGGGTTTCGGGGGCCAGCATTCCCCCGGCGAGGGTTTCGGGCGCAATGCCCCCAAAGCAAAAAACATATGTAAAATTGCCTTGTAAAAGTATAGTAATTTCTAGTCAATCTGGGTCATTCATTAGGGAGATGACCTGACGGTAGAATTTATGTTTATTTTAGGGTTTTTTTTCCCTAGAAGGCAACCCCTCTCTTTGCATGAGGGTATTGTATTGAGGTTGTTGAATATATGTGTATTCTTAGAGCGAGAAACAAAGAGGTGAGACTGTGAGAGAAAACAAAGGATATTACAACGGATCTGTCGTAGGTTGTGTCTCTTCATTTTGCTGGATAATAAAAAGGAATGACTAGTTGTGCGGGGTGGACATAGCCCAAACTGGGTAAACCACGTATATCTAAGTCTCTCTGGTTTTACGTCTTTGTGTTTTTCCGCATATTATATGTCTTGCATTTCTCTGTCATATATAATGTTTTTCTAAGATGCAGTTGGTCCATGACATAGTTTGTGAAAACTAGAATTTCTATTTCAAGATACGACATAGTTTGCAAGGTTAAATTCCTTAAAGTATCCAAAATATGTAAAGATGTTGAAATTTCATTCATTTCATTCTTTTGTTCCTATCCAAGGTGAACATGTGCATGTGCATTTAAGCACTATTTCTTGTTTAAACCTAATTGAATCAGCAAAAGATAATTAAATTGAAGATTTGAAAGCAATTGGAGTTCATGAATTTGTTTTGGCAAGTAATTACCAGCTTGAGGTACAAAGCCAAGTGTGCATAACTCTTTCCTATGCTACCACCTTACGACATTTCCTTTGCAACATGTGGTGTCATTACTAGTATTTAGAAATTATAGTGACATAACCAAACTCAGCAATGAGGATTCTATAGCAATATCCCTTGACCATGATATTCCATCTTTCTAGTCTTTGTGGAGACGTTTTCATGTAATATTACATTTAAAAATAATAAAAACAACACTTATATTAACAAAACAAAAAAAAATTAATAACAAAACAAAAAAAAATTGTGGGCTATAAGTAAAATACTTTAATTTCCATTTTAATTTTAAATCAAACTTTATATAGAGATAAAGTAATTGAATGTAAAGTGTATGTGTGCTTATATATAAAAGAGATAGATATATAATTTTTTCGCGTTCACAAATGACATGTAAACATAATTATATTGACACTATATGATGTGCAATTTATTTTATACTCAATTGACATGTAACATTTAAAATAAATACTTATTAATAACCAAAAAATATTTTACAATTAGATATAAATAAGATAATTTTACATAAAGAAAAATAAAATAATTTAAATTACAAATTTTCTTTTAATTGTACTTTTCATCGTGAGGGAAATATGTAATTTAATCCATTGTCAATATGTAATTCATATATAATGTTTAAAAAGTATTAATAACCAAAAAGCAATATTTAGTATGGATTATAAATCATGGATTTCAATAAGCTTTTTGAGTAAAATGTTTTAATATTATATAATTGTATATAATTTATTATATGAGAGAGGGGTTACTTCTAATCCAAAGTATCTCTTTGTAACAATTTAAAAAATATTAACAACAAAAATAATTTTATATATTATACAAAATAAGTGAAGATTACACATTTCTTGTAGTTAAATCATTTTATTAGTGTATTGTTCAAAGCTAGCATACAACTATGTTAACTCTAGATCTACCAAGGTCCCACAAAAATCGAAAGATTTTTTCATTTTGGGAGATTTGATCACTCTTGACACTTACACTATATTTCACCAAATTTATTTAATCGAAAATATTTTAAAAAATATATAGAGAGAGATGTTGCCCCTTAATGTTATATTAAAAAATTGAAAATATTAAGCAAAAAAATATCTTTCAATATGGACAATAAAAAATAATCAAAAAAACAATATTCACTATTATTTAATGTCGACTCTAAACAACTTAATTTTATATCAACTTTATATATGGAGATAAAGTAATTGAAAGTAAAATTTTAGGTATTTAGCCTAAAAAGGACTGTAATTTGTACTCAAAATAGAAAATATGTGTGAGAGAGAATTAGGGTTACCTTGGATGGTCGAGTGGAAGAGTTATTGTTGTTCGCCCTACCCAAATTCAATTCCTGTAAATGACATGATGATAAATAAATATTAATATAACGACTATAAGTGTAAGAAACACTGAAATTTTATAAAAATTACAATTATTTACTAAAATAAATTATATACTATAAATATAAAAAAACGTTCAAAATATATATATAACTATATATCAATTAAAAATAAAATAAACTAACTTTACCAAGAAAAACTACATATCATTAAAAAAATAAATAATAAAATATGATCTGCTAAATAAAAAGCAGTAAACAGTTTCAAACCATATTTTATTAAATAAATAATTATTAATATATATAATTTTTAAAATAATAAAACGATAAAAGAAAAGGCATAGCATACATATACAGGAAGTGGGCCTTTTCCATCGCTTTCTTTACAACGCTTGAATCTCTTTCCATCTTATTTCCTCAGTCGAAATCGTGATTGACCGTAAGCAGTTCCATGTTGTTAGGCTCCCTTTTTCCGTCACCATCATTACACCTTCGATCTCCTTCGCTCTTATTTGCTTAATCGTGATGGACCGTAATGATGTAAAGCTTGATTGTATTATGGAGTTAACCACCATAAACAAGCCGCGACTTGCAGGGCAATCTGAGAGGAGCCGCGCCGCGATAGCGACCAATCATCCTTTCCTCCCCATGGCGGACCAATCAAACACTTGCAGGTGCGTAAACCAATCTCCTTTTTACTGATTATAGTGGTTTCCATATTAAATCCCCGCCCTTTTCTCCGGTCTGCATGGCCCTTTCTATATACAATCACCACGTACCTTCCCGGACACTTGCCTCCTTTCCGGGTTTTTAGCAAGCGCCACTGCTCCCACTGGTGGTTGCTAAAATACTATATACTCTCGTTTTGTCTGTTTACTAGCTTTTCGTTTTCCAAGCTTTTTCGTCCCCGCGCTCTTTGGTGCGCGGAGGTTCTGCACTGTCCTTAGTTTTTCTTGGGGGCCTGTTTGTTTTCCTGGTTCCGGGGTTGCTTTTTCTGTGAAGTATCAACTCTTTCTCGTGGGCACTATCGCAGCGCTTGGACTCACTCGGCTCTCTCTCTCTAAGAAGGTTAGTGTTTTTTGTCCTCTCTAATAATATATAGACATGTTTGTGTGCTTTAAAACTTTCTGGTTACAATGGGTTTTCTTACAAATATAGATTAGATAGCACAGGATGATGAGATTCATACATTTACTGAAGTCTGTTAGAAGCGACTTCCTTTAAGTTTTATATACCCCTGGTTTTATTCTATGAAATATACATGTAATGGACTATCTGATAGTTTTTCTATCGGGGTATAGCAAATGGAATAGGGCTATAATTCTTTTCATTTCCCATGACCTGGTCTGTATTTTCTGATTGTCTATGGCTATCTTTAGAAACCTTCAAAAACATTTTATGGTATACAGACCATGTACTGATGTTCGCCTAAAGATTGACCACTGGTGGTGCATTTTCGGGATTATTTGCTGTTGTATTGTCTGCCCGGAGGATTCCTCTTGACTGTCATTTTCTTCGATTTGAATCTTTTGTGGTTTTTCCGTCGCCCGGCTATCAAATTCTGATCTTTCTCCGTCGATCTGACGTGGCTCCATCTAGCGGTTTCTCTATCTTCCAGGTGCTTCCTTTACTACACCTACCTACCCATCTGATCGAAAGGACATCCTCGACTGCCACCCTCGACCTTCTAATTACTTTTTTTGGTCCTTGCCATAGATCTTTTGCCACTTTCTAACTAAGCCCAGAGAAATCTAGGCCTTCCAATACAATCCCCTCAGATTCTGTCATGTACCTCTGGGTCCTTGCCTTGATTTTCCTGTTATCAAAGCTCTATTAGATCCGAGGTGGATTTTTTCAGATAAGGTTATTTATTCGGCATGCTTTGACCGTGTTACATCCTTTTCCTTCGTCCTTGCTGCAATAGAGCTTTTATTTGCTCATGGATATCCTCCACGCCAAATCCGACACATCAGATTTGGTTAGGGCAGCTTTGGACGCTAAAGCCAAATATTCTGGTGCCAACGAGACACCTGCATGGCATTCAAGGTTGGTGGAGCACATCCAGTCTTCCCTTCTTGCTTCTGATTGGAATTTGGAATCTCCCTCTGCCTCTGGCCGTAAGCACAAACACTGCCCTGCTAAAATTCCCCACCCCCCCACCCGCCACCCCCGTAGCTACACTCTCTGGATGGTGGTGAAACGCTACGTGGACTCCGATTGTTTAGCCCCCTGCAATCACGGGCTCCCTGTGGAAAAGTGCACTCTTCCCGGATCTCGATGAAACGGTGTCCCTAATATGCCAGCATCCAGAACATGGCTGGCCACCGCGTATCATTTACCCGCTACTGCCGGTGTTAGTATCTTGGGTGCTCAGATGGTGCCCTCTCATTGGATACACCCCACCATTCGTCGTTAATGATCTGTGGGTACTGTATAGACATAGATAATAGACCATGGTTCACGGTCGGAGTTATTTGGCTCTGCACAGGTGGTACATAGGCTTCGAGCCCCTCCGCAACACCCTGCAGAACAACTTCATTTGGGTCAAATTACCCGCGCTGCCTATGGAGCTATGGACGAAGGAAACACTTTCCTTCATTGGCAATGCTATTGGGAGATTTGTCTACATCGATGCTGGTTGTCTTGGAGCAAAAGATAAAAGGGTCGCTTGGCTGCTAATTGAAAAGGATTTCAGGGGTGGTTTTCCGGATCACATCGACCTGAAGTGGGGCAGTTTAACTACATGTCAAAGACTAGACTACTGGGGTGTTCCTTTTAGGTGCGCACAGTGTCATAGAATGGGGCATTTAAAGGAAAAATGTCCTCGGGTGTTTCATGGGAAGGCATGGAAAAAGGTCTGTAAGGTGAAAAGCAACGCCAATGTCATTTCTAGGTCTCCCAAATATGATAACAATGATATTCGCAACTACAAAGAAGTATCCCCTTATGCAGATATTCCCTCTCAATCATGTTATCAGATTGATCCTTCTTCGCCTAGACTTTTGGGGATCCTGAACTATCGCCCTTCTCTCTCGCCTGGGTACCACACATCTACCTTCACTCCTATTTTGAGATCAATCTCCATGGGGAATATTAAAGTGGTATGTGATCCTTCCTTTTCTCCCCTGTCGCCCCCTCTTGTTCCATATCAGGATGTCCTGATTGCCTCTCTCCCTCCTATGACCAAAGATTGCTTCACATCCCTAAAGGAAGGAGACGTCCACGTCATCCCCTCTACTTCCCCGTCACCTACCAGACCTGGCCGTTTCCCTATTAATCTTGACCCTTCCCCCCCATACTCCCCTCATTGGATCGATCGGCCTCTAAAGGTAAAGCTCCAATGACCTCCATTTCCCCCCCCCTCTCTCCTCTTTCTTCCCCTTCCAACTCCATCGGCAGCAACCTGGAAATTTTGCTCCAAAAGAATTCACTCCACTTACTTCCCCTGACTATCCATAAACCCCGAAGATCTTCTTCCCCTGCCATCAGTCCACATTCTGCTAAAAATATAAATGTCCATTGGAAAAACAATAGGGGAAGTAGACGTTTTCGGGGCCGCAAAGGATCTCAGAACCTAAACTTTCAAGACTCCTCCCTTGTTGATATTCCCATTCATAACTTCTCGGAAATCGGGGCTCTTAGAGCAGAATTTCCCGAAAATTGTATTGAATGATGAATATGCTTTCCATCAACATAAGGGGTTTGGGAGCAAACCCCAAGTATATTGCTCTAAAAAATTTAGTTTTCTCATCTTAATACAGGTTGATTTTAATTCAGGAAACAATGCATAACAGTCACGACACTATATCATTCTTCAGAAGAATGTTCCCATCCTAGTATATAGCAACAACGGAGGCGTTGGGCCTCTCTGGAGGACTAGCGGTGATATGGGATCTGAGATGGATCTTTGCAAGAACTTTCAGATGCCTTGGGGGAATCTTGATCACAACTAAATTTAGAGGATGTGTTGACATGATTCATATATTAAATGTCTATGCTCCTTACAAGGACAGAGCTTCCTATTGGGAATATTTCATTGCTTCTGGTATCTTGGAGAATGAAGAACTCCTCATCACGAGAGATCTAAACTGCACAATGCGCCCAGATGAGGTATGGGGGAAGGGGAAAAAACTGACTCTATTGGGGAGAAAATTAAAGAAGCAATGTTACAATTCAACTATGTTGACATCTATCCGAATTCTATGTCACCCACATGGGACAATGGGCACTCGGGTGATGCCTATATTGCAAAAAGACTGGACAAATTCATCATGCATGAACAACTGATGGAGAAACATGGTCTCCCGAGCTCTCTCACTCTCCCTGTTTTTATTTTCGGACCATAGACCCGTCTCTCTTCAATGGATGAATTCAAAATCTCAGGAAAAGTTACCCTTTTAAATTCAATAGATATTGGCTCGAAGAAGAAGCATTTAACAACATGGTCTGGGATTTTTGGATGGCGAACAATTTTACAACATGAACCTCTCCATCATAATACTTGTATGGAAAAATGAACAGTCCGAAATCCAAAGTGAAGGATTGGCAAATTCAGAAAAAACGATCAAATTGTGTTGAACTAAAGAAGATTGAAAAAGGACTAGCTGATATAGTTGTTGGTATGACCTCCCAGTCCATTCCATGGAGCTCTCGGGCTAGGATATGGGAACTTGAGAACAAGAAACAAAATATTTTAAAGATTGAGGAGATCTCTTAGCGGCTCAAAAGCCGAGTCACTTGGCTGAAGGAGGGTGATAAGAACTCAAAGTTATTTCACCGATTTGCTAGTAAAAGAAGAGCTTCGAATTCTATTTGGCAAATCAAAAATGAAGGGGGAGATCTCTTGTACTCCCAAGAAGACATATCCAAAGAAGCAGTCAATCATTTTAAAAAGGCATATAAACGAGAGACTAACAGGGAGATAAATGATATTTTATGGGGCATAGAGCCGTTTCCTAGAATGTTTAATGAAGAAGATAATGAAAGACTATTTGCTGCTGTAACGGAGGAGGAATTACTCTCTGTAATGAAATCATTTAAGAAGGACAAATGTCTAGGCCCACATGGTTGGACCATAGACATCTTCATCCATTTCTTTGAAATGATGAAAAAAGACATCTTGGGGATGGTGGAAGAGACCAGAATCCAAGGGAGAATACATCAAAATATTTCAACCTATATAGCTTTGATTTCGAAAAGAAAGGACTCCTCTTCTTTTGTAGACTACAGGCCGATTTCCTTATGCAATGTCATCTATAAAATCATTTCTAAAATTATTGCAGAGAGAATCTGAGGCAATTTATCTGTCCATATCACAAAAGAACATCATGGGTTTCTAAGTGGCAGAAACATTCTAGAAGCTATGGCCATTGCTCATGAAGCTATGCACTCTATGAAAACAAGAAAGATCGGGGCTGCCATTCTTAAAATTGACCTTAAAAAGGCCTACCACTGCTTATATTGGAGCTATCTCAGATTTTTCCTTATCAAGATCGGGCTAAGCGACCTGTGCACAAAATGGATCATGGCTTGTGTGGAGGGAGTCAACTACGCCATTCTCATTAATGGATTCCCCATACCTTTTTTCTTGGCGAAAAGAGGCCTCCGCCAGGGGTGCTCATTATTTCCAATTTTATTTATCTTGGTCATGGATACCCTTAGTCCTCACATCAAAAAAGCGGTTGCTGCTAGAAATATTAGCCCCCTCTCCATCTCCAGAGGTAACTTTCTTACGCACAACCTCTTTGTGGATGACGTTATTCCCTTCGCCAGGCTCTGTAGATATACTTGGAAAATAATGCACGAGATAATAAATCTATTCCAAAAGGCTACTGGCTTATATGTCAACGAAGGTAAATCTACATTTCATTTTGGTAAGGGTAATGAAGAGGAGAAGGAATATATCTCACAACTGTTCAACATTTGGGCTGTCTCCGTAAAATACAGGCTAAAATATTTGGGGTATCATCTGAAACCCATAGGATACAATACTTTGGATTGGTCTTGGATCATAAAAAGATTTTATAAAAGAATATCAGGATGGGAATTTAAATGCTTATCACTTGCTGGCAGAATGATTCTAACTCAGTCGGTTCTAGCACAAATCAGTGTTTATTGGGCCCATCTGTTTTACTTGCCATCGGCTATTATTAATAAATTGAAAAGCTTAATGGCATCCTTTATCTACGGCAGATGAAAGGAAAAGAAAAAATATCATCTGACTAAGCTGGAAAACATCTCCCTTCCAAAGAAAAATGGTGGTTGGGGCATCATGAATTTGCGTCTCTTTGGCAGGGCGCTTCTGTGCAAATCGTTGTGGCCGACAGTTTTTGGAAAAAGATTATGGAATCAAACTATTAAAATGAAACATATTGGGAATAAAGATATTTACTACTGGTACAGAAACAGTTTCAAATGGCCCTCTCAAGGTTCGGTGATTTGGAGAAGCTTTCAAAAGATTCTTCCTCTTTTCTACAGGAACTTCATATGGAAATTTCAAACTTGTAATAACATCCTTATTGGTGTTGATGCCATCAAGGGAGTTGATATGGACCCAAAAATCGCCCCTCGGCTCCTCATGCTTCTCCATCAAAAAGGTTTCTTCTACCAGGCATAGGTAATTGATGGATGGAAGAATGCCATTCCACAATGGAAATCATACAGAGATCTAGGCTTAGAAGGTGAATTGGCAGCCCAATGGAATAAAATTATTTGGAATATGAGGAGTGCAGGATTTTACAAAACTGAGGATAGAGATTGCATTGAATGGAAGGTAAAGAAAGGCAGATCCCTTATATTAGTAAGAGACATATACCTCTCATTGATAGAACAACGAGGAGAGAACACTCGAAAAATCTTTCCGTTCTCTCTATGGAAGGTATGATCCCCGCTAAAAATCATTATGTTTTTGTGGCTTGTATATTATAGTAAAAATCTCTCTTGGATAAACATACAGAAAAGGAACTAGCATGGACCTCCCATATGCGTGATCTGCTCTGCTAACACGGAAGATAATTTGCACATTTTTTTGGATTGCCCACAATCTCAACATTTGTGGATGCAATTGGCAACTTTCTTTAGCTTTCCTACAGTTTCACATCCTTCCATAATGGAAGCATATGAATGGTGGGGCTCTCTAAAAGCTATTTGGCGTCCCATCCCTTTAATCATTATTTGGTTCATATGGAAGTAGAGGAACAAAAGAATTTTCCAAAACATCAAGGAGACTTTTGAAAGTATTATGGATAAGGTTATTCCTTTCTATTTCTCCATTCTCCAAAACATGCCCCAACAGAAAAATCAATGGAGGACTGCCTCTGACAGTCTGCAACTCTCATTCCCAAGGGCTCACTTTGATGGTGCAGCAAAAGATGGCATATGCGCTTGTGGTGTTTACATAGGCATGTCAAATGATCTCCAATACTACATACACTGGAATGGTGGAAAAGGGACAAATAACAAGGCAGAGGCCATGGCCCTTCATGGTCTGCTTTTATTTTGTTCTTTCATGGATATTGGACCTATAAATGTATATGGTGACTCGAAACTGCTTTTATTTTGTTCTTTCATGGATATTGGACCTATAAATGTATATGGTGACTCGAAAATAATCATAGAACATGTGAATAGCAAACATGAAATAAAAAATGACAGCCTTACAGGATGGCTAGACAAGATTGCATCTCTATGGAAGCCAGTGACATTCCCTATCTCACATATAAAACGCAATCAAAATGAGCAAGCGGATATACTTTTAAAAAAAGGAATGCAAACTCCATACGGTAAGTGGAACCTCAACATCTCTATGGATACTTGCTCATATTATATACAACCATTCTCTATGCCCGGCATATAAAGTCAACAATATCTGGTATGTTTCAAGCTCCTATTTTTGTTGGATACTTCCTCACTAACATAGGTTTTCTATATATCCTTGATAGCTCTTTGATGATGCTATGATGTTTTTGTATATACGAAGTCCAAAATTTTGTATATGTTCGAAGTATGGATGTTCTGTTGAATATGCCTAGTATAGGTTGCCATATCCGGGACTATGCTCATATCCACTTTTCTGTATATTCAGATTTGGTTTTTTGAACATAATATAAATATTATTCTGCATCTTCTTCTGAAAAAAAAATCGTGATGGACCGTAAGCAGTTCCATGTTGTCAGGACCTCAAAGAAATCAAAAGTGTAAGTTGGCCCTTTGGTGCACGAATGTCATCAAATTTTATAAAAAAATTCATAGGTGTTTGCCATATTTAGCGATGGTAAAAGTAAATTAGTGTATCTTATAAATTTGTAGTGGTAAAAGGCCAAGGTAAAATATTATTTTATTTATTTATTTATTCTTAAAAATACATGGGAATGGGTAATTACCTATGTAAAGTGGGTCTTATTTTTTTTGTTTTTGTTTTATATAAAACTTTGCAAGATTTACTTTAAAGATGGGAGAGAACAATCGTTTTCTTAACCATTTAAAATTAAAATAAAATATAACTTTTATTACTTTTTGGTTTAAATTCTTGGTTAAATTAAAACAAAGATATAATTTTATTAATTTTTGGTTTAAATTCTTTAATTTAATAGATGGAAGAGAGAATAAGTCATTTTTTTAATCACTTAAATCAAAATAAAGATATAATTTTATTTATTATTAGTTTAAATTTTGAGATAGTTTTATTGATATTATGTTAAAGAAAATAATAATATTTTTCTTTTAATAAAAAAGAAATTAAGTGACCATATTTATATTTTTTTAATAATTATCATCAATTACAATTTAATTTTTAAAATAATATTTATATATTCTATTGAAATATGTTTTTATTAAATAAAAAAAACCATGTTACCCTAGTTTTGTAAGTGGAGAAAAACCAACTCACTTTTGTGTCATTGCCACTTTTTGTAAATGGAGAAAAACCAACTTTTGTGTCATTGTCACTTTTTTGTAAGTGGAGAAAAACCAGCTCACTTTTGTGTCATTGTCACCTTTCATTATACCTCAATAATGACTAATGACAACCTTTGCTTGAGATAGAACCCTGAAGACATGAATCATCACCGCAAGGTTGTTTAAAACCACAACTGTCATTTATCTCAAGAAATGAATCATCATCCCAAGCTTGTTTAAAACCACAGCTGTAGATCACCTTATTTGAAAGTTTTCAAATCTCTGCCATATGTCCTTGTGCTGGACTTGTAACTTCTCATCTACTCTCTCCTTTCTTCATTTTGGCTTATCCCATCACTTGGCCTAGCACAAATGCCCATGGACCACATCCATCAAATCTAATATGTAAATCAGAAAGGCCTGTGAATGGAGTTCTCTTTTTCTTGATTTGATTATTGGTGCCCAACTTGTCAGCGCTCAAAACAGGAAACAAATTTCATTTCTCGGTTAAAATCCGGTGATTTATGTTCCACAGTATGAAAAAATCGATTGGTTATACGTTTTCATGAAGTTACTAGTCAATTCAGGAACCTGTAAAACCTTATGAGGCAGAGTGAAGCCCCACATATGACAATCCCAAATTTTAATTGAAATTGTGTTTTGACATGAGAGAATTTTGGGTTAGCTGGTTCTCATGTGATATTTACATTGTCACAGACATTTCTTTTTACAGTGGTGTGTTTTTCTACATTAAAATTTAAGGATTATTTTTAACTTCAATACAATTGCATAGTTTAATATTTGCTTTTCATTATACAGAGTCAGGCACATGTGGTTTAATAGTTGGATCAGGGAGTTCTTATATAAACGATCGAATTTGAAGTTTATCTTTCATGAATATATCTTGAATTCAATTAACGGTTAACTTTTGATAGATATACACTCGTATCTGTGAGAAGAAGTGTTAAACTTCTAAACATATATATCACTATATTTCCAAACAAATTAACTCAGCTGCATGGACAAAATTCATTATGGGCACCAATGAAGGAATGTGAGCTCTGCAACAAATTGTCAGCCAGAATGCTTTGTGAGTCAGACCAGGCCAATCTCTATTGGGCCTGTGATGCCAAGGTCTGCAAACTTTCTGGTGGTTTGCCATGTTCGGAAGTTTCTCTGCCACGTCTGCCAATCCCCAACCGAATGGAAAGCCTTAGGAGTGAGTCCATCGCCAACTCTTTCCCTTTCAAACAAATGCTTCTCCACCAAACACTCAGCTAGAAAGCATCAGCTTGATGAGAATGATAACCAAATTGTTCCTTTCACACCCTCTTTGCAAGCAGTTGTCTCTGCCCCAGTGGAGGTGCCCGTGGACAACATAGTGGAGCTTAAAGGGCAGCTACTAGTGAAAATTGCAGTGAACAGCCCTTGTTTTACTTGGATTCCAAAGGAAATCAGTTGGGTTGTTATAGTAAATAGTTGGTTTGTCATAGCAAATAGTAGATAATGTTTTTATGTGATGGGACTAAAAATTGCAAGTGGTTAGAGAAAATTTGATGACCAAAAATTGAGTATGGACCTTTGAAGCTACGTGTGTACTTAAAAGCATGGAGTCACATACAGATTTAGAAAGCTCATTGATATTTATGAGAAACACTAATGTAAGTTACATATTCTCTTATCTGACAAAGTAAAAGAAACATCAAAGTGTTTTCAATATAAGAATTAAGGAAGGATGTGAATCTTTAAGAAAATTGTCTCCTTATCACAAATGTGACCATCTAAGAGGCAGTTTTCGATATTTGTTTAAAATTGGAAATTTCCAAAGGTTTTTCATCATATACATGGATAAAGCCCAAGCCTGTTTAGTGTCTTGGAAAATGGTATGGTATGCATTTCAACTGTTTTAGTCAATTTACCATTTTTATTTTTATATTTTTTATTTTATATGGGTATATTATTATATAGTTTTTTGTTTCAGAATGTAATAATTTTCTAGGTTAGTTAGAATAACAGAGCAGATATAGGACACATATTTCACATAAAATAATTTATATATTTCATTCAAATTTAAATTACAAGCCACAAATAATACTCATGAGATCCAACATATTCCAAACAAAAATAATATTTTTTGTATTCAACCTTCTGTGATCCATAATGAATTAAACAAAGTTTTTTTGGTAGAAATCACATGAGAGAATTTTTTTGGTGGACGCGTTTCGAACCAACAAGTGTGGTTCATCATCATCACGAGAATATTGTTGAGAAAATGTTTCAACAAAACTCCAACAACCAACAAACTAATCTTACCTATTTACTAAGCATTATTCAAGTCCCCCTTTAATGCTTACATTACATCATTACAAAGATTATTACAAAAATCACCTTTCACATGTCATATCTGTCTCACTAGTCTTCCTGGGCACTTATCCCCACTCTGAAAGTCTCCCGAACAATGCCCTTTTCACCACCACAATCTTGAAGCCTCCCATTCAACTCATTTAAGACATTATCTTCTCTAACTATCTTTGATGAACTTTGTATAATTGACATTTGTCGATCTCCCAAAAAACAATCTCAATACTAGTATACAGTAATCAATTATACCACTAACCTTTCTATACATATGAATCTCATAACATAACTTAACTTGTAACTGAAGCTCTTAAAGCCCGAATCACAACAAGAGCCATCTGTATATAACAAATTCACAAAATAAACACTAATTTATTTCATGCTAATTTGTTCATTAATTAATTCTTTTAACATGTTTCACAAACCCTAAAAAAATAAATAAACTAACCATCAATCCGAGAAAGCCCAAAACCAATTGTTGTGGTGCTCTACCATCTTTACACCCGCTACAAAAAATAAGACTACAACAATGACATCGACTCTCATTTTTATGAGAGTGTATCAAAAAAATATTTAGCAGCAATTGATTCTCTCTTCGAAGCAAACTCGAGCAGATTTTCCTTTAGGCAGGCTACACGACTGCATTCTTTTCCGACGAATTCAAGCTTGCAATCTCAATCTTTAACAATCAAGCAATAAACATCTTTTCCAAGGAAGCACAAGTCCACACAACACCAATCCTCATGCAGCACACAACACGTTGCAACTTTACGCTTTCCACACTGCACACTGCAACTCCCTTCAAACTCACATAGCAACTAACTCTCGTATCACCACTCCCTCCGGTAAGATGGTCATTGTCATATCAGAGAATATGTAACTTTCAATGGTGTTTCATTTAAAAAACCCAAAAAAATCAAGAAGACAATTAATTTCATCAAAGCATATACTAATTTGCAGCTTCGTGGAAGTTTTGGCTTCATCTTCACCTATGTGGGATGATTGTTCTTCGTGTTTCTTTACGTCTCATAAAACAAAAAATCGCTGATGTTGTAGCTTGTAATTATGGGCTTTGATGTGGCACACTACTGCTCCTCAACGCAACTCCTTAACTCTAAGCCTTCCTCAATCAACTCTTCAACGCTCTGCCCTCCATCTCGACGAGAATCTCGAACATTTATGGACACTGCTCCACACCCACAGCATGACTCCATTTTGTCTCTTGTTAAAACCCCAACAAGTCTCCTTATTTCAAAAAAAAAAAACCTTAACTGTTTGTAACAAAGAGCACAACCTATTTTTTCCATTCTTAGCGTAGATGTCCCATAATGAGTAAGTGCAGGTTTTGTGTTTCCACTTCAGAGTGCAGTGCAAGATTCTCTGAAAGAAATGACAGGGTAGCATTTTTCGGACCAATATTTCCCACCGACGAGTTGTTCTGCAACGACCGCATTCTTCCTATGAAACCCTCCCCTCCGACGTCGTTCCAACTGACTCCATAGTGCTTTTTCGCCCTATACAAATTCAACGTCCCAAAGTTCGAAGGAATGACCGCCAACGGGTTGTAAACGACACTCAAACTATACCTCGACACTGAATCATCAGCCCACATATCACAACAGATTCAATAGGCTCAACGCCCCATGACAGCCATGATACCACGAATCTGGATTGGGTCTTCAATACGCTCCACGTAGAGTCACAACGTTCACGACCAGGATGCAATGCGGTGCTCTCAAAACACTGATGAAATGCAGAGTCCAATTCTCAAGGAGCAATGGATCAACAATGCGCCCTTCCATAGTTTACCCACTACGCCCAATCACCAGCTCCCTATGTAGACACTCTGATGCAGATCAGCCACACCATATTCAGCAAGAAGATCTACCGATACTTGTAGCGCCCTTTACACCATTCTACTACACATATGTCCACAATAGCACTCTGACCTGTCCTCCGCACCACTCTTCACACTACCAAAAAAAAATCAATCTTTTCTGGAGGCCTTCTTCCAGAGCTCGGTAATATTAACTGTAGCGCCTTGATCGACACCAATTCGATCCAAATTCACCTCTCATTCAATACACACAAATGCCACACATAGGGATGACTGTGAGATCCCTTCACCTTACAAACGTCATCCTCAACCTCCAACACTCCATGGATACACTGATATTTATACAACACAATGCCACCTGCTCTTGGGCTCACTTGCTGAGCAACTTCACACGAACTTCTAGCTCGGTCTACAGATCGTCTCTCTATGCATTTGTCTTTCCACTCTGAGCAGTAAATCCATTACCACACTAGTCGTTTGCCGCACCAGTCAGCCTCTTTTGTCGATAGATTCGGCCCAACGCACAGAGGACCGCACAGTTAAGTTGTCCTTTCAGATTTTCCTGTACACGCCGTTACCATGGCTCGGATCTGCAATTAACACGAAGCAGTCCACCACTAAGAAAATAAGATGTATTTACCACTCAACCTAGGGTAAAGTCGTTGTTTCTCACATCCCTAGCCTCACAACAACTCACAACTCCAACCATTTACCAAATTTTAACTGTTTTGATGATGAATCACACTAGTTGGTTGGAAATTCTTCGACAAATAATTAATTATGTGATTAAAATTCTCTAAACAAATACCTTTATTCTTCGGCAGGATTTACCTAGACTCTCTTGTGAGGGAGTCAGGCCACTCAGGTTTAGACCCATTCTAGACATAAAATATTTAGTTTGAGTGAATATTTCAACCACATATTAATATAAGGAGTTAACTAGTGGGATAGAATCTCTCACAACTAATTAGACATTAACAAACTCCCAAATACTAAAAATAAACTCTCAACCTCAAATAAATCATAAAAAAACAAATAAGAATTATATTTTTTGATGTTAAACCCTCTCATTACATATAATTAACATAGCACTAACCAATTGTAGCCAACTGCATGTTTTGAAACCTCTACGAATACCTTTATAGAATTAAATCTGATGGTAAGCTTCCATTTAAAATTATGTCATCTCAAGTTTGCGATTTTCAAGATCTAGAAATGGTCTGATTTGAAGTCTACCATAAGGTAATAGTACAGATTCAACCCATCATCTTCTTGTGCCTGAATATGATATTGCTACATTTTGGTTCTGCAGTTTCATTGCTATCTTCAGTTTTTGGGTCTCATCCATACAAGTTTTGCTTGCTCTTGAACGTGATTAGGGAAAAGAGTACACGGCTAGAATTTAGCATCTTAGTGCTCTTAAGAGAGGTATAATTCAAATAATGCTTTGGGTGATGAAAAAAAATTGGAAATCTCTCAAAACCTGAATTCGATGCAAATGCCAAATTTTTTTTTAATATTTCTAGTCTTTTATGGTTCATTGATAAATGTTCTAAGAATGACCAACTGTACTCGCAATTTGCTCTCAAATTAAAGTCAATTTTTGTTATGAATGATCATTTTCCATCAGTTAGTTCTACTGAATATCATAATTACTCATGTCAAATCATATTTTGATATAGAAATTCTAAAGAAAAAACTTTCAATTTTGAAAAAAAGAAAAATACACATCTCAAAAGCTGAAATATATGTAGTATTTTTTTAAAAACGTAAAATATATATAGTTTATTTCCTTTAATAATAATGTTTTTTTCTTATTTTTTTTAGCTATAATAATTTTAAATATATAATTAAAAAAAATCTTAATTCTCCACTCTTATGTACTTTAAGGTAAAAGAGAAATTGAAAAATGACTATTTTTTGAAGTTCACAATTACTTTTCATCTCCTCTCCTTTTGTATGCATAAAATTATGAATATATGCATAAAATTATCTCTCTGTATTAATGGAGGAACTGCTATTTCATCTTGTGTCAATTAAAATAACAAACCTATGGCATCTCATTTCCGAAACAACAATTCTTTTAAAATAAACTAAAAATCATGGATTTTCAAATAAACCAAATCGGATGTCATTGAATACGATATTCAAATAGATTTCATTGAACTATACTATATTCGACAAACCGCAACCAAATCAAATGTCATCGAATAAGATATTCAAATAAATTTCATCGAACTATACTATATTCGACAAAACCAAATCAAATGTTATCGAATATGATATTTAAATAAAATTTCATCTGACTATATTATATTCGAATAGAATTATGGAAGTTTCGTAATTTTTGCCCCTAAACAGGGAATTTGTAGTAACTAACACGGTCACATTAATAAATGTGAGATTGATATATAATTTGCCCTCTGGGCCTGGCAGGGACTATAGTAATTGGTTTTGGCCGGTTACTATTAGTTCTACACGCGAATCCATAAAAAACAGTAAAAACAGTATTCATTAACCTAAGTTTCCAACTTTATATTTCATAAATCAATTTTTTGGACCAATCAGAATTTTCACCATCTTATTTGCCCTCACATCGAAGCCAGGGTCTGGCCAAACTTAGGATAAATCTTGATTAAAGATTTGGATTCAATCAATTTTTTGAACATGGGAACTAATGCTAGCATTACATTAGCATTAATTCGGTAACATTAAATGTTGACGTGAGATATCAGTGAACTTTATAAGTTTCGCAAGTGTGCATGAATGTTGAGGTGCCCATCGTTGAAGTTGGCAGCTGGATATGTGCTGTCGAGCATAGGGGCGGTGATCGCTTCTTCATAAGAGCCGAACTGCCTGGGAGTCTGCCATGCTCCGTTGATCTCTTCGCTTTGATCTGTTGCTCTTTGTAAAGTACTCCCCGAGGTTTTCATGCGACAGCAGGGAAATTTCCAGGCCATCTACAATCGAGAGCCCTCCCCAGTCCGCTGCCAAGGTCAGCTTTTTTTTCTTTTGTGAATTCTAATTTTCTGCAGAATGATCAATTTCCATTTATAAGTTTACATAATTGTTGAAAGCATCAAAATTTCAAAACTGTAAATCAAAATTTCAAAACCTTAAAGACAACATCTTAATTTTTTTTAGGGTTACTGGTACTTACTGAATTTGAACTAAAATCAGATTAAGACAGTGCAGGCATACCTGCAAATGGCTTGCAACGTTCTCTCGTGTAAGTCCTTCGATGTTCATGATCGCTAGAATTTTCTTCGGACCTGCATCTGTATCACAAGAAACTGAAATATCATTTTTGAATTCTGGATGCTTGTGATAGACCTATGCTACATCTGTATGATAGGAACCTGAAATTTTTCATTGCATACGACAAATCCTTGAATCAAATAATAACATTTAAAAATAGACAGTCTATTTTAGTTCCCAATTAAATCATCAACATCTAAAAGAATCAAATCTCATACCTCCAATCTCGGTAAACAACATCATCATTATAATCTCAAATTCTATAAATCTCAACATACAGTCAACAATCTCAAATTTTTATCACCAAAAACCTTTGAATGTCCCTTTATTTTTATGCCTGTGGCCAATCTGATGAATGTCAATTTGTACAGAATTTTCCTTAATATACAAACAAGATATCGGGTTATTCAAACATAGGCAGATCGCCGATATTGGCAAGATTGAATCCTGGATCCTCTCTTTACAACGTGGAATTTCAGATCATTGAAGTCTAAAGTAAAAGAACCTGTTGTACGTTAGGACCAGTGGGTGTAATTGTATATCGTTCTACTCAGCAGTCAGATACAGCGTAAAATTAATCAGTGAGATAAAGCAGTAAATTTAAGGCATCAAAACACCAATGATGGGAATAAATTCAACCATTTCATAACAGTGTATATAAGCGCATTGCTTTATTCCATCTATTCCAACTCAACTTCGCACAAAGTCAACAGTGATTGTAAATTCGAGGGAACAACAGAACACATAAGACTCATTCATTAGCACGCCATTCAGCCTCTGACTGAATTTTGTTCTCCCGCCACGTTTACCCCCCGCTCCACTTGCCGACAGTCTTCTGTTTGAGGGTGGCGTTGCATGCAGTTTTTAACTCTCGACTCCCTTATGTTTTTTCTTCCACCTGTCATCACATGACTGCAAAGTTGTCGACTTTCCATTTGCTTGAATACTTAACCAGAAGCTGTTAAGCGATCTCAGTTCTGCGAGGTTTGCCCGTTACAAATTCATGGCGTTCACTATCAGACCGAGGAGAGCATGTATAATGCCGTGAGGAGGTTCGGGAAGATGAAGTATGATACGCTCAGGGTTCCACACAAGATAATTTCTCAGGAAGCAGATGGGACTGTGGTGTTCGGAGAGGGGGAAGAGGCTGCGCATTTGTTAGATCATGATCTGTATGTCGATGGCAGGATTTCAGTCCAGGGAATTGGTAGAGTTCTGTTTCCCCCAAAACCATGTCGATGGCAGGATTTCAGTCCAGGGAATTGGTAGAGTTCTGCTTCCCCCAAAACCACAGGTCGCGAAGACCCTCACAGTTTCCTGAGGATCTTGCGCAGGGCATGCTAATCACAGTAAGTGGGGCTCCTTCATATCGGTTGCAGACTGCGATGGATAAACTACCTGCGTCCCCATCTGAAGCGTGGATGTGAAACTGTGTAGTTGGATGTCCATTGTAGCAGATAAAGTCTGAACATGTATAGAATATGATTTTTATTCATTAATTTTACGATGCCTTGTCTTCAGGTTATAGGAATGAAATGATTCATCAACTGACATTAGTTAAGAACTCTACCAGTGGAGGCATGTTTATAAACTCCTGTTATGCACATTGCCAGACTGAAATGCAGGACTTATGGCACTCACGCAATTCTCCAAGACTATACTCAAAGGTATGCTAGATTTCATGTGTGATGTCATCCACAAAAGTATGAATTTTCAGTTTTTAGAATTGCAAACTTGCTGTACAATTAGAACAAAGTTATCGGAATGTGTGAATATAGATACAAATAATGGTACTATCAAGCCTCAAAAATTAGCTCAAGTGGTTTGATTCACCACTATCCTAGAATCCTGAGCAAGCTGAATCGTTTTAGATTTCGCTCATTGTTTTTCCAAGTCTCTGCAGTACCTGCATAAATTGTGTAATCGCCCATTAGTTGCAATGACAATGACAATGTAATGATCGTTCGTGACAGTTAATTGATTATGAATTAGCATAATGTTTCTCTTAATTCTAACTTAAGGACATTTCGGCATCATTCATAATAGTTGTTATTTCAATATTATTAGTGTTAGTGTTTATTCATAAAGCTGGCTCACTAATTAGTTAGACATCTGACTATCTCGACGGTGACAGAAATGGTCTGTATTCTGCCATTAGTTGAATCGAGGTTAAAATATTAGTGGTTATTTCATTAGCTGGCCAAACCCTAACGCCGTAAGATGTAGAAAAGCGTCTGCTCAACATTTTTAAAAGTAATGCACTAATGTGTAATTATGTTTACTGTAAAGGCCCCCAACTATGTTTACTGTAACAGACTTGAGCCCATAAATGATAAGGTCTCATCATTTAGGCATCACAGCTACTATTGCAAACACTGAGAAACTCATCCGCAAGAGAATTTGTGATATGCAATCAGAAAATTCAGAGAATTTGTCGTATGCAATGAAAAATTTCAGGTTCCTATGCCATTAGACTACCACAGTAAGGCAAAGGAGAGCCCGTAATCCTTGGTTTTCCCAGATTGGCTTTAAGAATTTGTTCAAATTTTTCATGATCTGAAATTCCACGTTGTAAAGAGAGGATCCAGGATTCAATCTTGCCAATATCGGCGATCTGCCTATGTTTGAATAACCCGATATCTTGTTTGTATATTAAGGAAAATTATGTACAAATTGACATTCATCAGATTGGCCACAGGCATAAAAATAAAGGGACATTCAAAGGTTTTTGGTGATAAAAATTTGAGATTGTTGACTGTATGTTGAGATTTATAGAATTTGAGATTATAATGATGATGTTGTTTACCGAGATTGGAGGTATGAGATTTGATTCTTTTAGATGTTGATGATTTAATTGGGAACTAAAATAGACTGTCTATTTTTAAATGTCATTATTTGATTGAAAGATTTGTCGTATGCAATGAAAAATTTCAGGTTCCTGTCATACAGATGTAGCATAGGTCTATCACAAGCATCCAGAATTCAAAAATGATATTTCAGTTTCTTGTGATACAGATGCAGGTCCGAAGAAAATTCTAGCGATCATGAACATCGAAGGACTTACACGAGAGAACGTTGCAAGCCATTTGCAGGTATGCCAGCACTGTCTTAATCTGATTTTAGTTAAAATTCAGTAAGTACCAGTAACCCTAAAAAAAATTAAGATGTTGTCTTTAAGGTTTTGAAATTTTGATTTACAGTTTTGAAATTTTGATGCTTTCAACAATTATGTAAACTTATAAATGGAAATTGATCATTCTGCAGAAAATTAGAATTCACAAAAGAAAAAAAAGATGACCTTGGCAGCGGACTGGGGAGGGCTCTTGATTGTAGATGGCCTGGAAATTTCCCTGCCGTCTCATGAAAACCTCGGGGAGTACTTTACAAAGAGCAACAGATCAAAGCGAAGAGATCAACGGAGCATGGCAGACTCCCAGGCAGTTCGGCTCTTATGAAGAAGCGATCACCGCCCCTATGCTCGACAGCACATATCCAGCTGCCAACTTCAACGATGGGCACCTCAACATTCATGCACACTTGCGAAACTTATAAAGTTCACTGATATCCCACGTCAACATTTAATGTTACCGAATTAATGCTAATGTAATGCTAGCATTAGTTCCCATGTTCAAAAAATTGATTGAATCCAAATCTTAAATCAAGATTTATCCTAAGTTTGGCCAGACCCTGGCCTCGATGTGAGGCCAAATAAGATGGTGAAAATTCTGATTGGTCCAAAAAATTGATTTATGAAATATAAAGTTGGAAACTTAGGTTAATGAATATTGTTTTTACTATTTTTTATGGATTCGCGTGTAGAACTAATAGTAACCGGCCAAAACCGATTACTATAGTCCTTGCCAGGCCCGGAGGGCAGGGACTAATAAGTTGAATTAATATATTAATATTAAATTAATATATTGATTATTGTTATTAATATTGTTAATTAATATATCAATATTGTTATTTAATTAATTAATTTTTATATTTTTTAATATAAATATTGTTAATTATTTAAATAATAAATAATTTATTAATTATTAATAATTAATATAAAATTAAACTCTAAAATAAACATGGTTAACTATGATTGACCATGGTTGGCTATGATTAACCATGGTTGGTTATGATTGATATTATAAACCCAAGGGATTGTTATTATAAGCCCAATGGAATAATAAACCCAAGGGATTGGACCTTCGTTGACCATGATCGGCGATGTTTCGCGATGATTGATTTTCATATTGAGACAATTTGTGTCAAAATGTGACATTGAAAAAAGTTTGATCATGGTTGTCACAATGCGACGTTGGATAATGAGACAATATTTGACACAATGTGACTACAGTTATTGACAATGGTTGACCATGACTAATTTTCATATTCAGACAATCCTTGTCGAAATGCAACATTTGACCATGACTGACCATGGTTGAGATTATAAACCAAATGGAATAATAAACCAAGGGATTGATATTATAAACCGAAGGGAATAATAAACCAATGGATTAATATTAAAACCCCAAGGGATTATGAACCCAAGCGAAAAATATTAAAATCAAGGGACTAATATTATAAACCCAAAGTATATGAACCCTAAGATAAATATTGTAAACACTAAAATAAACATGGTTGATCGTGATTCACCATGGTTGGCTATGATCTACCATGGTTGATCATCATTGATATTATAAACCAAAGGGATTGTTATTATGAACCCAAGGGAATATTATTAAACCCAAGGGACTAATATTATAAACCATAGGTCTATAAACCCTAATATAAATATTGTAAACACTAAAATAAACATGGTTGACCATGGTTGATTTTCATATATAGACAATCCTTGCGACAATGCGACATTGGACCACGGTTGACCATACTTAACCATGGTTGATTTTCATATTAAGACAACTTTTTTCACAATGTGACGTTCGACCATGGTTGAGCATGATTGAACAAGGACGACCATGTTTGACTTTATAAAACATGGTTGACCATGCTTGACCAATGTTGACCATGATTGACCATGATTATTATATTGAGACAAGCTTTTTCATAATGTGACATTGGACCATGGTTGAGACAATGATTTATTTTCATATTGAAACAATCTTTGTTACAATGCGATGTTGGCCAATGGTTGACCTTGATGATGAGCCCCAGTATTGCAACACGGATGTTGCAACTCCTAGGGCGACCAACTTTACTTTATCAACCCAAGGTCTGTACAAACTTGGAGGTGACAGTGTTATATGCACAGTAGATGCAACAATCTGCTCTTTTCACTTCTCAACTGGGGCGATAGGCAACTAGGGTTTTTCAAAAGTCTTTTATTGACTAGAAGGAGGCTGACCACTGACAGTGAATGTAAAGCTATCGTTAATGCAGAAAGTAAATGCTTGCCTATGTTAAGGAAATGAAAGTGTTGAATAGGAAGTGCTATGAAATGACATGAAATTACCTAGCTAATAATTAACACATATTACTTGCAGAAGATACCTAATTTCACCTTGCATTCTATCATCTCATTATCTATACTAAGTAAGCATGGAAATGACCCTAACATCTCTAATAGTGATGTATGGGTGCACTAGCTAAATATTACGGAGAAGAGTCTTTTGGTTTCCAATTTAGAAATGTAAATGTTAAGCTAAACAACCTAATCTTTTGCAGGGGAGGAAGGTATGGGAAAACTGGTAAAAAATGGAATTGAGGGGTATAGAGGTCAAGTTGAAGGCCTACCCTAGGCTCTGATCATCATTTCTACCCAAAATAATCTAAAATAGGCTGCTACAAGGTTTCCTTTAGTTGCTATAGGATTTCCTCTAGTTGCTACATGATTTCTTGTAGTTACTACAAGATGTCCTGGTTTACTGCAGGAAACTTAGCTAAAAGTTGTCGGAAGGTAGGGAAGATTAAAGGAAGTGTTGGGAAGGTGTATGATGGTTGAATAAGGTATGCAGAAGGTGCACACTACCCAAGGATCAGCCCAACTCTTCAGGATGGTTGGATTTGGTCAAGGTGATTGTCCATGGTGGCTACAAAACAAAAATCTGAATTGGTAGTTGGTAGGGTTTGGCGAGAGGTGGAGAAGGCTTAGATGAGGCTGGTGGAATTGGTTCCTACCTGAAGATCAATAAATCATGCAGCAACATAGATTCATTTATTCATTTATGCACAACTTTATGTAAATATGGGAAAGATGAGTTGAATTTGAGAAACTAATTTATTGATGGGTAATGGATTAAATCTATGGAGTGGAATGCTTTCTAATCTAAAACAAACTCAAGAAACCAAAATGACAATTTCAGGTGCTTCTAAGAAATCATTAACAATGATCTACTCAACAAGAAATCCTAATCTATGTAATAACCAAAAGATAAATATGTTTTTGGGGTTGTAAGAGTGGGGCCCTCAAACCATGATCCCAAGAGGGAGATGAGGATGAGGCCACTGTCACAAAATTTTCTGAAGTCTTTTCTTTCACTACTGTAACACTGATCTACTTCTCCAACTAATGGAAGCAAAACTAACCAATAATTCAAATACTTGCAAATTAAACAAAACAAATATAACTTCAGCAACTAATCTGTGATTATAATCTAAGGATACATGTACAAAAAGAGGAACCTCTGTTGCTAAGGTTGGGGCCAAACCCAAGAGCTTCATCACTCTGAGTCAACTCAGTGTTGGATCAAAGAAACCCTTTTCATTATCACCAAAATGTCAAAAATCACATGAGAATAACAATCACAATATCTTAGCTCAAAATTTCTTCTTGGCTAACATAAAAACTCAAATCCTAGTGAGATCCTAGGCCTTCTTATTTATACAATTGAAGCTACCAGCAACTTCCTTAAAATTAGGGAGGCTTGGCTCCCAAAGGCAAGATTGATTTGTCTTCAACTACCACTGGCTTGGCTGCCAATGAACCCGGTGGGCTTGGCTACTTGTAACTCCAAGATGATGAGATCTAGTGAAGGAATATTCAAGTGATTGAAGAGTTAAGGAGGGAGACCCAATCTCCTAAAATCCCTCTTGATTGTCTACCTTGTGTTCCTGCACTTTAATTAGTGCAAAACGGCTCAAAATCATGCAATTAATGCACATTAGGTCACATGACATAACATCTCACCTTTACCCTTCTCACTAAGCAAAATATAATAAAATGTGTAAATAAATTTGAGAAAAGTTGATTTTAATAAACTAGAGAGTGGAAATTAAGGCCCATATAATTTACCTATTGATGAGCCTCATCATTACCCCACTACTAAAAGTGTTGCTCGTCTTGTAAGAAACTTATTTTATGTCCATAACTTTCACAACTCTTGTGGTCTCTCTGAAATCCCAGGCCTCTATTGATGGAGTTTCCTCTTGTGGATAAAACCTTGCATGTTTCTCTATTTCCTCCCACTGCTTTATTTCTTCTTCCTCCTTTATACCTTCTAGCATACCCAATAGCAAGGGTGGATTAAGTTTCAAACCAATCCAATTGATTTTGAGTCTCTGCAATGCATTCTTATATAGTGGGGTCCTTTCTACTGCATCTCTCATCCTTCCAGGGGAATGATACTCCCTAATCCTTAGGTTATATGGTAGGGTGCCCCATCTCCTTTGGCATTCTTGTTGACTTTCATTCCCTAGCAATATCAAGGTGTTCTCAAAATGTGTCAATGCTTGCTCTTATGTAGCTAGGTATCTTGGTGCAAGGTGGGGATCATTGGTGATGATGTTGTGGGTGCTAATGACATTCATTGAATTTATCTATTCTACTCTGATGTAAAGGGGCTCCCTTTCTTCTCTTTCCAACATCCTCTTCATCTCCTTAGCCCTGGCCTCCTCATGACTAATCCATTATGCAAGGGACATTAGTATAAAGGCCATGTTGTGCAAGTAGAATTCATATATCTTGGCTTTATCCTCTAGGGTGCTATTGTTACATAGTTCAACGAACTGCCTATAGTCTTGGAAAGGCATAGTCCCCTTTTGTCTAGTGTCTTTATCTGAAATTACATCCATTGATCTTTGAGGTACAAGGAGTATGATTTTGGTGGCATCATGCACTAGAGTGCCTCCATGGAGAGGCTTGCCATGGGGGCCAATTGGCTCTCTTTTTCCTGTAACTACCTCCTTAGCCATGTTTTTTTCACCTCTAGTTGAGATCTCATAATTTGTTCCCTATCTCTTATCTTAATCAACTCTCTACCCATCTCTAGTAGCTTCTCTTCCATATGGCCCACATCCTCTACCTTATTTTATTTGGCAATTTGCATCCAATGATGTGTCCTTCCTCTCTCTTTCTCAAGCTCAAAGAAGAGAGGGATGGAAAAATTTTGTGGTACTACTCTCCCTCCTTCAATGAATCTATAGTAAGACCTCAGATTGGGTTGTGGGCTAGGTTCTTGCAGCTCTTGGGAATCTCCCTTTTATGTCTTTGGAGAAGTTTCCCCCTCCTACACTTGTGTTGTTGCTTCCTTGCCTTCCCTTTGTCCTTGCTATCATTCCTACTACTTTTTATGTGTTTCCTGTAGTGCTGACAGAGTTTCCTATAGGGCTGTCTGAGGATCCTGTAGAAGGCTTTTTCCTTTCTGAAATGGGTTCAAAGGTGCCTTGTATTTATTTGTTGATTCTGACCCGGTGACAAGCCTCATAATGTAGCTGATGGGAGACTTTGGGGAAGCTTGTTTTGATGTGTCCTCTTCACCTTTTATTTCCAGCAAAACTAGATTTTCTTGCTCTTTTGGTGAGTCCTCAATTATGATTGGAGTTGTGGTGAGTGTTTGTGGTTTCCCTTATTTGATCCTAGTGCTCCTTCTTGTTTTGAAATAGAGGGGAGTCTTCCTCTGTCTTTTCCCTTTTGACTTGACATGTGTGCTTAGGGTAGTCAAGGCAGTAATTGCCTCCCTCTCAGTGGGTTCATGAGACAAACTTGGAGATTCCTCCATTTCCTTGGTGTGTTCCTCAGGGCTTGCTTCTTCCTTATGTTCTTTCTCTTCACTTTTATCCTCTTCTCCTTCTTCTTTTGCTTCTTCTTACTCTATTTTCTCCATTTTTGCCTCCTCTTCAGGTTCTTCTTCATCTTCTTTCGCCTCCTCTTCAGGTTCTTCTTCATCTTCTTTTGCCTCCTCTTCACCATTAGAGGTATTGTCCCTATCATTATCAAGAGCTTGTATTTCAATCACAACTTCTCTATCCATGTCTCTAAATGTGGACCATTGAATGGGGATTCTTAGCTGGCTCAAGGCATCCTCTAGTATTAGCTTAATAAGTCCATGGTGTGCCAATTGTTGATGTTTTCCCTCTTGGACCTTTAGGCTCATGTCTATTATTGATTGCAGTAAGAAGAAGGGCACACTGAGCCTTTTTTCAATGGGTATCTCCTCTCCAAATTTCAATTCATGGAGGAGTCTAAATTGATAGCCATATATTATACTAAGCCTCCCTTCATAAGAGATATATTTGAGAATATGATAGTTCACTTCATTCCAAGGGTAGGTAAGGCTTTCCTTTCTTATCCCAAATTTGTCCTCAATTAGCTCTTCATCCCTTAAGAAGAAGTTTTTCTTTGCAAAAGTTCTTGCAGCCTTATCCTCCTTTCTCCATGGCATCCCTTGAGGAAGTGTAGTGATTCTGCTAATTACTTCAGGAGTAATTGTGATTGACGATCCTATTACCATAGTAATAACACTTATTCTAGCTTAAGGGTTAAGTGCCATGGCAAATTCTTCAGCTACATCATCATCATACCCTCTGAGCAACTCAAATAATCCCAACCAGTTATGCCTTCTAAATATTTCTACCACAGGGGGATGGTGGTGTATCTTGAATGTCTCTGTGGGTTCCCTTCTATTAAACCCTCCTGTTATGTCTCTTTTCTAATTGGTTGACAATAGGGAGTTTGGTAGGTTAGGCTTAGTTTTTAGGGTGACTGAGAGTTTATAATAGTAGTGGATGGTTGCAATTTCTCCCTATCTTCACACAACTTTAAATTGTTCACAATTATTTTAAAACTCCCAAGCCCACTGTAATCACTTAAAAAAATTCAGAAATTTCTATTCCTAGCTATCAATTCAAAGCATAGGAGATATGAGCCACCTACCTTTCACTGTGATGATTTGGATGGGGATAATTTATGAGAAACTAGACCCTAGGCACCCCCTTTCAACATTCTCTATGAATTTCTAATGTTTCCTATAGCTCCCTGTGTTTCCTGTAGTTGTTCCTATAGTTTTGTTTCCTGTAGGGTGGTTGAAACAGGTTTGCCGCCTTGATGGCTTTCCAAGGTGGTCCCAGTATTATCTCATCTCTAAAGGAACTAATGGTGCATGAGAGTTTGGAATGTTTTCTATTTATGATCGATTCCTTGGAGCGTTGTATTGGCTGCCAATGTACATGATTTCCTCTTTGGAATCGTTGGCCCACCGTTAGTTATCATGGAACCTCCCCTCATAATCATCACCCTCTCTCACACAACTTAAATCGACCACCTTTTCAACTCATTCTTCTTGATGTGGTGTTGCCATGTGTCATGCTGACTAGGAGTTCACTTTTTGTTTTCAAGTTGAGGGTGGCCAAGTTAACTGGCCACCTCCAACTTATAAGATCGAACTCTTTCATATTCCTATACTTTTAGAATATCCTACTTAGGGAAGAATTCGGATGAGGTACCATACCCGTTCCTTCCTTTGCTTGGTTGATGCATGCTAAAGGGTGACTCTGCTGTGCTTATTTTTGTTCAGGGAAGTGCTTTTCCTTGGTCATTGTTCTATATATTTCTTCATGTTGATGTGGTTGTCTTCTTTACTTTTGTGTGTAGGTCCTTGATCTCTGCTACTGCTACTGAGCTCAGGATAGGAGTCATAGTGTCTTCACAAGTGTTGGAGCTCTTTTCTTGCATGGGTGTCACAGGATAATGCATGGAGAAACTGTTGCGATGAGAGCACATGCTGCTACGAGGTTTCCCGTAGCTACCTTTTTCATCATTTTTTTCTTTTCTTCACTTGGAGGAGGAATGGGTGGTGATGTAGGAGTGGAAGGATGTAAATGGAGGAGATGGAGTGGTACGTGAGTGAGGCAAATGATGGCATCAACTTTATTTTTTTTAGTGGTTTTTGATGGACATAGAGGTTGGTATGGTCATGAGATGGTGTTGGGTGAGAGATGGTGAGGTGTAAGGTCCCTTATTTAAACCTAGAACAGGCCTGCATCATCATTTTCCAATCAGAATTTTATTCCTGTAGTGTTTCAAGACATCCTATAGTACTATAGGAAACTCTTGTAGTAACTACAGGAAATCCTGTAGTATTCAGAAAATTGCATAAAAACTAGTTTTTTGATGCCTAGAAGTGAGGATGGATGATGGAGACATAGTAGGCATGAGAGATATAAAGTGAATGGATTAATAATGGGTTGCTACTTGGCTTTCTGTCCCCTAAACTTTAATTCCTTTGTTTCCATTAAAAACCTGCAAAAATCACATAATTTTATTAGTGTGCAGGCTTGAGGCCCTTGCCATGGCATTTTGTTTTTTGTTTTTTTTTTTCTCTTTTTCTTGCTTTATTTTTTCAAAGACACACAGGTCGCCTGAAAGGAAGTTTTCAACCTGTCTTCCTTCCCTAGTCACCTCAAGGGAGGTTTTCACTCAGAGATCTTTTTATTTTCCTTTTTTCCACTCTTGGGTTGCCTCAAGGAGGTTTTCAACCCAAACTTTGGCTGTAGGTGCCTCATAGAGGTTTCGCCTAGGTCCCTTATTGTTTTTTATTTTTTCATTTTTTCAAAACTAAAAAACAGTCTTCAAGAATTTGGTGAGTTGGAAGCTAAGACACTTCCAAGCACATTCACTTCCTTACTGATGGTATTGATGAACTCTTCCATTGACAGAGGTATTTTATAGGCTTTCAATAGGTATCCATTGACAATCAAGGGGATAACTTCTTCATCAATTGTTCTTATTTGCATAGCCCCATTGTCGTGACACTTTTCTATCAGGTATGGGCCCAATGCCCGGGTCATCAATTTGCCTTTGAAGTCCTTGAACTTGGAGTCATATAGTAGATCCCATTCACCTTCTTGAAAAACTTTGTGTTTTATATTTTTGTCATGCCATACTTTTCTTTGTACTTGAGTAACGTTTGTGTGTAGGAGGGCCTACATCCTAATTCATCTAAACCATTGAGCTGGAGAAACCTCTCTTGTTGTGCCTTTGTAACATCCAAATCCAAATGTGTTGCCATTATCAAAGTGTTGTACTAAAGCTAAATGGACAATAGAGCCTTCTTCCCATAGACCAATTCATAAGGGGTGAAGCCAGTGGTTGTCTTCTAGGTTGTATTATAGGCCCAAGTGGCCTCCACTAGTCTGTTAGCCCAATATTTTTTGCTGCTGCTCACAACCTTGGTGAGAATGCCTTCCAATGCTTAGTTGGTAACCTCTACTTATCCATTGGCCTTAGGATGATAAGCAATTGACTTCCTGTGCTTGACCTTATGTCGCCTCAACAAATTTATAATCAGGTGTGAGGTGAATTGAGCACCCTGATCAGTGACTAGATCTCTAGGGAACCCAAAATTGTAAAATAAATTCTCCCTTAAGAAATCAACCACTTTCACTTCTGTTGCTACCTTGACAGCCTTAGTTTTAGCCCACTTTGTCAAATAATTAGTGCACATGATTATGTACCTTTTATGCCTTGATGGTGGATAATTGAGCCCAATGAAATCCATGTCCCACTAATCAAATGGTTCAAGAGTCACTTGAAGTTGCAAAGGAATTTCATCCCTCGGAGTAGGTTTCCCGATTATTTGGTACTAGTCACATCGACTAGTGTATGTTCTTTCATCCTGGAGGAGAATGGGCCATTAGTAGCCAGCTTGTAGTATCTTCAAATTTGCCCTCTTGGCTGCAAAGTGTCCTCCACAAGGCCCATCATGACAGGCCAAAAGGATGTCGAAGACTTCCTCCTCCCTGACACATCTGCTTAAAATTTGATCTTGTCCTAGCTTGAAGAGATTTCCCCCAATTCAAGTGAATGGGGCTCTCTTTCTTATAATTATGCTCCTTTCTTTGGAGGACAAATTTGAAGGGAATTGTGCAGCCACTAAGTAGTTGTCTATGTCAGCAAACCATGGAGAGAGAACTGAAATAGCAAATAAATTCTCATTTGGAAGCCGATCATCAACCATTTCTTCCTCACCTACAAGCAAAGAAAGTCTAGAAAAAACATCTGCAACTACATTTTCTCTACTAGGCTTATCAATGATAGTTAGATCAAACTGTTGTAATAAAAGAAAGCATATAATAATCTTGGCATCCACATCAGGCTTGCTCATCAAATATTTAATAGCAGCATGGTCAGTATGTACAAAGGTCTAGTAACCAGTGATGTAATGTCTAAATTTATTCAAGGAATGGACAACAACTAAGAGTTCTTTTTCAGTCATAGTATACTTGAATTCAGCCTTGGATAGATTTTTGCTGATGAAATAAATGGCATAAGGCAACTTGTCATCTATTTGGCCTAGAGCTTCTCCTATAGCTTTTTCAAAGGCATCAACATGGATCTGGAAAGGAAGAGTCCAATTTGGGCCTCGAAGTATTTGTGCAGTGGTAAAATTTTCCTTTAAGGTTTCTAGGGCCTCTTGGCAACTTTCTAACCATAAAAATTCAGATTCCTTGGCCAGTAGTCCAAACAAAGGTGGGGCTACTTTTTTGATGTCCTTTATGAATATACTATAGTATCCAGCTGTTATCCCTTAGGTTTTCCCAAAATTTGTAAGAAAGGGAAAGGAGGCCGAGGTAACCACAAACCAATCTTTTAGATACAGAATCTAGCCAATCTGTATCCAGAGAGGGCTCTCTCTTTATGATTTAGCTTTGTTTTGCAAGGTATTAGGCTAGTTATGAAGTTCAGGAGTTTTGTTTGAGTTTGGGTGGTGAGATTCAAAAGAGAAGAGGGGTAAGACTGAGTAGTTCAGGCCATTGGGCTAATGGAGTCAAGGAACATGACTTTACTGGATCTGGTTTCTTAATAGATGATGGCTTCACAGAGCAAGGTAGTCAAACAGGGAACAAACAAGGACTTGAAAAAGATAGATTGGGTTCAAATTGGGTGAAGGGTAGTTAAGAATCCTTCAGCCTATTTAAAGAGGGAAATTGGATGATTACTGATAAAGAGCAGTTAAGTATTCTTTAACAAATAATCAACATGAAAGAATTAAGAAACAGGAGAATTAAGATTTCACTGCTTATCCTAATTCTGAAGAAAACACATAGAACAATAATAACTGAAAATAGAGTGCAATCAAGCATATTCCGAAATTAATCTTTTTCTTTATCATTCAGATTGTGAAACCGAGATGATATGATAAACTTAGAAAACTTTAAAACACAAGATATAGAAGACTTATTGATTCGATTTTTGATTCAAGAAGTCTGTGACAAGTCCTCTGCTTCAATTCTTCATCCAATAAGCCATGCAATAATTGATCCAATCAACACTTTATTCCAAAATATTAAATATTACAGCAAAGTCTAGGAATCCACCCCCAATACTCCAATTGAGGGGGTATTTATGCAGAAAATTTGTACAACAAATATCTCAGTGGTATAATATCTAGGATAACTAATAATAGTATATAAGAAAATGGAAGAAACTACTCTCAAAAAATAGGAAAAAGATAAACTGATATTGTGCTGGCCCTGTTTTTGTTGAATGTGCTAGAGGCAGGCCCTGTGAGTTGTCTTGCAGCTGTCTTCTTCAGTCACTCTCTGCTGGTTGCCCTATGTTAACTGATACTCTTTAACCCTGATCTGATACACTTTGACCTTTTTAACTTTGTTCATCTCTGTCTGGTAAATAGCTCTGTCTGGTAAAATAGCTCAACATTTACCTTTTACTTGGGGTGAATTTAACAATATTTCCAGCATATTTTCCATGAGGAACGTTGAGGGGCGCAACCTTCAGGGTTACAGGGGTTTTTATTTTTAGTTCTTTGTATATTCAAATTGGAATTTGGGCCTTCTGAGGAAAAATAGACCAACAGATGGTTTGGGGTCTTTTTATGGCAATTACAGACTATTTGGAAACTTGAATTTGACCTTCTTAGGTAGAATTCTGAGCCGAGAACCGAAATTGCAGGGTTTCATGGCAAACTAGATAAATACCTGAGTTGAAGAAGAAAACAGTACAAATGCAGGTTGGTTGATACGCTGAGGACTTGTTGTTGGAGTCTTTTGCCCGGCTGGCGAACTAAATGCTCAAATAGTCGACTGGACGTGATCTCACATGGAGCACAGTTCACAAAGAATAATGGCGAAAATGACAAGTTTTCATTCTTTTTAACGAAATTTGGTTTGGCGGGTATTTTTTAGCATTTATTGGGTAGATGACATCAGCGGGGGGCAGATGACGTCAACAGTTTGTCGCAACATAGAGGGCGATAAGCGGTTTACCCCACACCACTTTTGGGGTTAAGTGGTATCGGGTGGAGGACGAGAGCAGGTTGGGAGCACGACGCGTAGCGGAGGTACGACGGAAAACCGCCTTGTGATCGTGAGTTAAAGCGCGGTCACAAGGGGGGTCGCAATATCACCGTTGAACGTCAGACGTGAAGGCGAAGATCGGACGGTGGACGGGCAGGAAACATGGCAGCACGTTAACTTGTGGCGGGCCCAAAACCATAAATCGTGTTTTAATTATATAGGACGCAATTTTATTGGTCGGGGTAATGGTTATTAACTAACCTGGATGGTTAATTCCTTATAGTGTGGTGGGAGGTTTTTAATGAATTACAAACAAATTCATTAACCCTGGTTTAAACAACGTTTAAATGCATTTACAATTATAATTAACCGAGGCGGGATATGTATTATTTGGGGATTTTCAATATATTTATATATTACGGGAAGGGTAATATTTTTTTGGATTTATATAATAGTTATTAAGAGTTAATATGATTTATGAAATGAAAAGCGCCAAGTTAAATTTACAATTCAAACTTAGGCTTTGAAGGGTAAAAAAGGGGTTTTTCATATGATATTGCGCATTTTTCCTAAGTAGGAATTTACTTAGGAAGACTTTATGAAATGGACTGAATGGTTTATGAGTGATATTAAGCATAGGTCTTAGTATTTTAGGGGGAATTAGTGAATGATTAGGGAAAAATATGAAGGGGAGTTAGTTATCCAACTTTTTCTTGCTTGAGTTGCATCAAGTATAATGTCCGCCTGACACTTGTGATAGAGATAAAGATTAACATATTTAGAGACATAATCTATCACAAGTATCATTTTGCAACACCATCTACCTACCCTGCCTACTTTAGGCTAGCATTTTTTCCTTTTTTATTTGGGTGCATTTAGAGTGGCAACCCTTATTAACTTTTCTTTTCTTTGCATAATAATCATACCTAAGTCTATACTTATCACATCCAAGGGCTCAGATTTAACTGTTGAGATCCTTTTTATTTACTCTACCTATCTACTTATCTGCCAAGATTAAACAGTTTGGTCAGATTTTATTCTCTATCTCTAAAACAGGAAATTCAAACATGAATTAGTCAAGATTAAGCTGTTTGGTTGTTCATCAATTGTGGCATAAGTTGACAAGCTGCACACAATGTTTATTAAAGAAAATAAAAAAGTAGTGGCATTTAGACTTGCACACTTTCCTGGTCTATTTTTGTTTGGGGTTCATTTCTTTCACTTTTATGACCATTTTATTCTTTTCACCCTTTTATTTTTCTTTTAGGGTATTCCCTTTTTACATTTTTTTTTTTTTTTTTTGATTTTTTGATAATATAGAAAACCTTTGCAACAAGGAAAGGAATGAACATATTACAGAGCTCATCAAGTCAATCATGAAATATGACACCTATTGGTATAGGAGTATAACAATGGCTCCACTTGGGGATGGCTTTCCCTGGTGGAAAGTCAAGAACAATAGGTCAGATGGCCTTCTGAATGATTTTGACTATGCTCTGGAATTTCCTTCTGCTGGTTGCTTTATTGTACGTATGATAGCACACTTGTGAAGCTTAGGGCCTTCTCTTTGGGCTTCAACTGCAGCAAGTTACTATCCAATCCAAACTGTGACATTATCAAGGATATAATATGTATATGTTAGAGTCAGAATACATTAAAAAACTGAATCAAAGTAGTGTTTCAGAATTCGACCATTCACTGGTCCTTCTTCTGTTTCTGTACCATCCAGGCTCTTCAAAAAGTAAGTATTATTCCCTTGCAATGTCTGGATGATAAATGACCATTTCCATAGGAAGTCAAACTTCCCATGTTTTCCTTCGTCTTCTCTCCTGGAATCCCACCTTAAAACTTTGTCTCCAAGGTAGAAGTCTTCTTCTTTGGTCCTTTTGTCAAATATTTTCGTGAGTTTTTCTTGTAACACTTGGGATCTTTGGTGCACTTCTTCTCTGGTCTGCTGCAAATGGATGGTCTGATTTATTCTCCTTTGAATGTCATTGGGTTCCACCTAAGCTTCTTGTAGTAATTTCATTACAGGAATTCCTAAAGATGAAGGAAATATGACCTCCATGCCATAAACTAACTCATAAGGGATAGTTCCAATATATCTCTTTGTAGTAAGTCTATCTGCCCATAGTGCATTTGTAAGTTTCTTGTGCTAGTTTTTCTTGTTCTCTTCCAACAATTGCTTAATAATATTAATCATACTTTTATTGGAAGACTCAGGTAGACCATTACTTTGAGGGTAATAGGCTGTGGAATGGCCTAAAGTGATATGGTATTTGTTACAGAAATTTATCATTTTCTTGGACTTGACGGCAATAGCATTGTCGGTTATGATCTTTTTAGGACAGCCAAATCTAGATAGTATGTTGATTTTTAAGAAAGTTATAATCACTGTATCATTGGCTTGTCTGGAAGGAATGACTTCTATCCATTTGGTGAAATAGTCTGTGGTAGTGAGAATCCATTTATGTTGGCCAGAAGAGGGAGGGTGTATTTCTCCAATGAATTCCAAGCCCCATTGTTGAAAGGGTTTTTTAGTGGAAATTAGTCTCAGGGGTAGAGGTAAAAGTTTTTTCTTGCCTTCAAAAATTTGACATTTATGGCAAGCAGTGACAAATTTCTTTACATCAGCGAACAAGGTTGGCCAATAAAATCTAGCTCTGAGGATTTTATCTGCAGTTGATTTCCAGTAAAGGTGTCCACCGTAGTCTCCTGCATGAAATTCTTTGAGAACCTTGTCAACTTCATATTTTATTAAAAAATTCCTTCATGATTTTTCCAAAAGAGAGCATTATCTAAAATACAAAATTTTGTAGCTTTCATCTTTAAAAACCTTTTCTTTATTCTGGATAACCCTGGAGGAGCCTGCAGGTTCAATAATACATGAGTTATATCAGCATACCAAGGTGATTCTAAGAAGGCCTCGCTGATTTGTTGAGTCGCCATCTCCTGTTCATTATCCAGTTCATTAATATCCAGGGCTTGAAATTTTGTTAAAGTCATGAGTTTAGCCAATCCCTGTCCTTTTATAAGCTTTGTAGGTTTCATTTCAATATCATACTCCAATATATTAGCTATCCATTTACCTCATTTTCCCTCAACTCCATCCTGAGTCAGGATGTCTTTGACAACAACATTTGGTACATAAGCTATTACATGGAGTACAATATATAGACTCTAAAGTATTTAATAGCTTTCACAAGTGAAAAAGCCTGTTTTTCCATGATTCTATAATTTAGAGGTGCGTCTCTAAGTGCTTTACTGAAAAAGGCTATGGGTTTTTCACATCCTTAATCATATTTTTGTAGTAAAACAATTGCTATAGTGTGTTCTGATAAAAATGAAAATATTATGAAGTCTCTATCGAACTTTGGACTTGTAAGGACCGGTGTTTTAGTCAAAGCAATTTTAATTTCTTCAAATGCTTGTTTGGCTTCTACTGTCCATTTAACCTTTGAATCCTTTTTTAACATATTGTTCAGTAATATAATTAATTCAGCTAAATTAGATATGAATCTTCTTAAAAAGTTAATCTTTCCTAGGAAATCTTGAAGTTCTTTGACATTTTTGGGGTGGGGTATTTGCAGAATGGCTTCTATCCTAGCAGGATCAATTCTGATGCCATCTTTAGAGATGATATGGCCTAACAGTTTGCCTTCTTCTATACCAAACAAAGATTTTTTAGGATTTAATGAAATACCATACTTTCTACATTTTAAAAACACTTGTTTGAGATGATCTAAATATTTTTGATCTGATTTGGAAAATACAGTGAGGTCATCTAGATATATAACCAGAAAATTGTGAATTTCTTTTGCAAAATCTATGTCCATTGCTCGTTGAAAGGTTTCCCCTGCATTCTTAAGTCTGAATGGCATTTTAACATATTTGAATGTGCCCATGGTGTTGTAAATGAAGTCTTTTCCTGGTCATCAAGATGAACCAAAATCTGATTATAACCTGAGAACCAATCCAAAAGTGAAATCCTAGAAGCACCTACTACCCTTTGTAAAATATGATCCATCTTAGGTAAACGGTAATTGTCTTTCAAAGAAACATTGTTTACATTTCTTAAGTCAACACACAATCTGATTCCTCCTGTTTTCTTCCTTGTAGGCACTAAATTAGACACCCACTTTGAAAATCTGATTGGAGCAATTATCCTTGCATCATGCATTCATTTGATTTCTTTTTCAATTAAAGGAAGCAATATAGGGTTAATTCTTCTGAGCTTTTTTTTGAATGATTTTTTATTTTCCTTGAGGAGTATTGTATGTTGAATTACAGAGGTGTCATAAGATTTTAGGTCTTCATAGCTCCAAGAAAAAACATCTGAGAATTCTTTGATTAGTTCAACATACTTAAGTTTTTGATCAGGGGGCAAAGATTTGGATAATTTTACCATTTTTGGATTTTCTTCAGTTCCTATGTTATAGTCTTCAATGCCTGCTTTTAGAGGTTCCATCTTGGGTTTCTTTGGAATATCATTGAAATCAAAGAGATCTTCTAAAGGAGTTAATCCTTTGGGCGAATGATTGTCTTTCAAATTGATAACTTCAGATTCTCCTTCAATAATCTCATGAACTTCTAGTTCTTTAAGATCCTGTATTTACTTTTTGGTAAATTTCGTTTGATGAAGTATTTGAGTTGCATTTTCTGCTGAAATGTCTGTTCTATCTGATTTGTTAGATCAGTCTCACTAACTGTATCTATATCTATGTTAGTGCTAGAAAATTCTTCTTCTAGAGTTAAAAAATTGTTGATCTGATTATCACTGTCAAACACTTGCCAGTTCTTTACATTTTCAGGTATGGCTGGCCTGTGTCTAATCTCAGCTATGAATTGGTGATTTGGTTCAAATGGTAATTTACAGGTGCTGGCAAATGTTGCCAGGCTATGAGCTTGAAAGTTATGTTTTCTCGGGATTTTTGCAAGCTGAGTTTCTAGAAATGTATTGAGGATCTCTATAGTTGTTCGTCTGTACTCTCTTAATCTCGGATCATTTGTTAAGAACTTCTCTTTTATCTGTTGAATGATTAAATCAGAATCTCCTAGGACTGATACTCTAGTTGCTCCCAATTTCTTGACCAGTTTAAGACCTAGCAATAGAGCTTCATATTCAGCCATGTTATTAGTGCATCTAAATTTTAATCTATAGGCATGGCCTTCAACATTATTGTTTTCAATATTGTGCACCCAGACTCCTGCTCCCGATCCTAATTTGTTCACAGAACCATCAAATTCTAAGTACCAAAGGATTTCATGTTCATAATTAGTATCTAGAGTTTCAGGGATCTGTTTAATAGGGAGATCTAGTTTTTTAGTTTCTTCTGGTTTATCTGATGTTTCATGATTTTCAGAAATTTCTTGGATTCAGACACTAGACCTTTCGTTTGTAATTTGCTCTGGTTCATCTGCTAAAACTATTATTTCATGCGGGGGATCAATTTCAACGTTGTAAAGGATAAAAGAATCCATATCTAAATGTACTGTGTAGATAGGGAAATTTTGAGGTTTCTCCTAACTACTTACCACATACTTCATTAAGGTTTCTCTGTATAGTCTCTTGGGTTGACCAAATACTGAAATAGTATCGTAGGACATGTCCAATTCTAGAGATCCTTCAAGATTTTCACCCCAATATTTAGACAATAACATGCATACTTTGGTGGAATATCAGCTACCATTATGTCCATTAAGATGGTTTTGGCAGGATATTGAACTAATGATACACATAAGTCTTTGATTAAACCTAAACATCTGACCTGACTTGAATCAAAAGAGAAGAGGTCTTTATATGGCCTAGTGATGTCAAGGTCTAGTCTCTCCATTACATATTTAGACATTAAGTTATGAGAAACACCAGAATCAAACATGGCATTGTGAAGTATTTTATCATGTATGTTTAAACTTACATAGAAAGGAGGAACTTCTCCATCTATTGTTTTTCCATTTACTCCAGGGCCAAATATCAATTCAAGCTGGTCATCAAAAACATTTATTGAATCTTCGTTCACATAAATTTTAAGTGATCTGCTGATTTGACTTCTATAGACATCATGTTTAACTAATTCTGATAATGGACAACTATCTTTAGTTTGCCTACTTCTGTCTCAAGATTAAAATGTTTTTCAGTATGAGTTCTTGTATTTCGAACAGATGGATTTTTTGTGTTTCTCTCCTCTTCAAGAGTGGGGTTATGAGTTGCAGTTTTTTCCAAATCAAGTTCTACAGGCTCTTCTATGTTTCCCTTAGAAGGAATAGAAGTGGAGGGTTGTTTGTTTCGTGGCTGATTATCCGATACATCTTCAACAATTGGGTTATTTGGGTTAGGACATGTTTTAGAAAGAATATGTACAGGGGGGTTGTTGATTTTACCTTTGCTAGGCTGCTTGGTGTCTTTCTTTTTATTGTTTTCAGGGACATTTATTCTTCTGCTCCTCAGATTATATTGTTTGTGGACTTCATAAATGGCTGTATCATATCCCTCCCTAAAGTCAAATGTTTCACCTGACTGAGTTTGGAATTATTTAAGGATGCGAGTTTCTTGATCCTCTTGGGTCAAGAAAACTTGTTGTTCATTGTTGAGTCCCAACGAATTAATTTGAGTGTCTTCTGTTAGTTCATCAGAAGTTAAAGCTTCTGCATAATTTTCGTGAAATGGGGGCCTAATATTTTGGTCAGGCCCTGTTTTTCCAGTGTTAGGATTTTGCTTCTTCTTGAAATTTGGATTTCTCCTAGTATTGGTTGGTTGACCATCTCAAGGGGATTTTCTCTTGATTGTTTCCACTCTATCTCCAAGCTTATCCATTCCTTTAATAATAGCATTTAATTTTTGTTCAAAGGCTGATAGTTCCTCTTTTAAAGGTGTCCTCCTTTCAGCTTAGGCTCGGGACCATTTAGACATCAGGTTGGCCTCAACGCTAACAGCTATACTTTGCATCTCTTCTAAGTTTCGAGGAGCTCTTTCCCTAAGTTTGTATGCCATATCAGAATCAAATGCATCAGGGAATTTGATCAAGGACAAATCTGGAGGAGGTTTGAGATTTTGAGGAATAATATTGTAGACATTATTGAATCTGGTATAGTAATCTTGGACAGTTTCTTGTGTGCCTCTTCTTATGTTTTCATATTCTGATAGAATGTGGAGAGGATCTTTCTTCTTTTCCCATCTATTCAAGAAGGTCTGATAAAGAGCTTCTGGGTCATTGATACTGTTTACAGGGAGGTCTCTAAACCATGTTCTAACATCTCCAGTCAAACTTTGAACAAATACTTTCATTCTAATATCATCAGCATAAAACTCATATATTTCAAAATAATCAGTCATTTTCTTGGTATGTTGTTGAGCTGTGTAAGTTCCAGTACCTTCAACATAAGTGATTTTACTTTGATAGTCTTAGGGCATAACCCCTAGATTGGAAGGTAAGTGCAAGGGATTATACTGTTTTCCATGGTTGCAGAAGTAGATATAACAACTGGAGGAGTAGGGATAACAATGGGAATGTGAGCTGTGGGTGGAGGAGTGGAAGGGGTAGCTTGAGGTTAGGAAGTCTGAGGTCTTGATGGTGAACTTGGAGAAGTTGTAGTAATCACAGAAAGGTTTGGTGTTCTTTCATAGGTAAGCTCAGATTAGATGGAGTTCTGCAAATGTCTGTCAAGGTGTGAAGTAACAACTTCAATCTACAAATTTTCAATGAATATTGGATCTTGAACTGTGTGGGTTAACCCAAATTCTGAAAAGGTCACAAACAAAGATTTTTCAAAATACTCCTCAAAAGGTTCATCCTCAAAGTAGATCCACTTCACAGGACAGGATCTTGATCTATATAGAGGCTGAAAACTAGAAAAATTTTCTTGGCCTCTTGTATCCTAAGAATCCTAGGAATCAGATTAGGATTTTCAAACACAGGTGGTGGATTGGGATCAGGATTTGATCTTGTTTAATGAATCATTTATAAAGCCGGGTTTCTAGGTGTATTTTTGGTTTTTCTGTAAATGGGTTTGACAATACAACTTTAATAATTTCTTTAAGAGACTTTTAGATATGGATTTTGAATTTTCTCAAAGACTTTATTTGACAAGAGGAACTGATCAATTATTTGAAACCAAATTTCTAATCTGTAAGCTAGACCGGAGATAGACTGAAGTAGCATTCATTTACTTCTGCAATTGCAAAGCAAAAGCATTTTAAAGGCTACCTGGCTAGCTTCAGGCTCCGTCTGTAGCTGAGAAAGTAGACAATAGCAACAAACAAATTATTCAGGTCCCCAGTGGAGTTGCCAATGATGTTATCACTCAGGTTTTCCCAAAAGTTGTAAGAAAGGGAAAGCAGGTGGAGGTAACCACAAACCAATTTTTTAGATACAAAATCTAGCCAATCTATGTCCAAAGAGGGTTCTGTCTTTATGATTTAGCTTTGGTTTGCAAGGTATTAGGCTAGTTATGAAGTTCAGGAGTTTCGTTTGAGTTTGGGTGGTGAGATTCAAAAGAGCAAAGGGGTAAGACTGAGTAGTTCATGCCATTGGGCTAATGGAGTCAAGGAATATGACTTTACTGGATTTGGTTTCTTAACAGAGGATGGCTTCACAGAGCAAGGTAGTCAAATAGGGAACAACAGAGACTTGCAACAGATGGATTGGGCTCAAATTGGGTGAAGGAAAGTTAAGAATCCTTCAGCCTATTTAAAGAGGGAAATTGGATGATTATTGATAAAGAGAAGTTAAGTATTCTTTAACAAATAATCAACATGAAAGAATTAAGAAACAAGAGCAATTAAGATTTCACTGCTTATCCTAATTCTGAAGAAAACACATAGAACAATAATGACTGAAAACAGAGTGAAATCAAGCATATTCTGAAATTAATCTTTTTCTTTATCATTCAGATTGTGAAACCGAGATGATATAATAAACTTATAAAATTTTAAAACACAAGATATAGAGGACTTATTGATCCGATGTTTGATTCAAGAAGTTTGTGACAAGTCCTCTGCTTCAATTCTTCATCAAGTAGGCCATGCAATAGTTGATCCAATCAACACTTTATTCCAAAATATTCAATACTACATCAAAGTCTAGGAATCCACCCCCAATACTCCAATTGAGGGGGTATTTATGCAGAAAATTTGTACAACAAATATCTCAGTGAGATAATATCTAGGATAACTAATAATAGTCTGTAAGAAAATGGAAACAGCTACTCTCAAAAAATAGGAAAGTTGTCTTGCAGTTGTCTTCTTCAGTCACTCTGTGCTGGCTGCCCTATGTTAACTGATACTCTTTAACCCTGATCTGATACACTTTGGCATTTTTAACTTTGTTCATCTCTGTCTGGTAAAATAGCTCAACATTTACCTTTTACCCAAGGTGAATTTAACAATATTTCCAACATATTTTCCATGAGGAACGTTGAGGGGTGCAACCTTTAGGGTTACAGGGGTTTCTAATTTTAGTTCTTTGTATATACAAACCAGAATTCGAGCCTTCTGAGGAAAAATAGACCAACAGATGGTTTGGGGTCTTTTTATGGGAGTTACAGACTATTTGGAAACTTGAATTTGACCTTCTTAGGTAGAATTTTGAGCCGAGAATTGAAATTGCAGGGTTTCATGGCAAACTGGATAAATACCTGTGTTGAAGAAGAAAATAGTACAAATGCAGGTTGGTTGACAGGTTGAGGGCTTGTTGCTGGGGTCTTTTGGCCAGGTGGCAGACTAAATGCTCCAATAGTCAACTGGATGTGATCTCGCATGGAGCACAATTCGCGGAGAATAATGGCGACAATGACGGTTTTTCATTCTTTTTAACGAAATTTGGTTTGGCGGGTATTTTTTTTTTATCTTTTATTGGGTAGATGACATCAGTAGTTTGTCGCAACGTGGAGGGTGGTAAGCGGTTTACCCCGCACCGTTTTTGGGATTAAGTGGTATTGGGTGGAGGACGAGCGAGCAGGTTGGGAGCATGACGCATGGCAGAGGTACATCCGAAAACCGCCTTGTGATCGCGAGTTAAAGCACAGTCACAAGGGGGGTCGCAATGTCGCCATTGACCGTCGGATGTGAAGGCGGAGATCGGACGGTGGACGGGCGGGAAACATGGTGGCGCGTTAACTTGTGGCGGGCCCGAAACCATAAATCATGTTTTAATTATATCGGATGCAATTTTATTGGTTAGGGTAATGGTTATTAATTAATCTGTATGGTTAATTCCTTATAGCGCGACAAGGAGGTTTTTAACGAATTATAAACAAATTCATTAACCCTGGTTTAGACAATGTTTAAATGCATTTATGGTTATAATTAATTGGGGCGAGATATGTATTATTTGGGGATTTTCAATATATTTATATCTTACGGGAAGGGTAATATTTTTTTGGGATTTATATAATAGTTGTTAAGAGTTAATATGATTTATGAAATGAAAAGCGCCAAGTTAAATTTACAATTCAAACTTAGGCTTTGAAGGGTAAAAAAGGGGTTTTTCATATGATATTGCACATTTTTCCTAAGTAAAGTAGGAATTTACTTAGGCAGAATTTATGAAATGGACTGAATGGTTTATGAGTGATATTAAGCACAGGTCTTAGTATTTTAGGGGGAATTAGTGAATGATTAGGGAAAAATATGAAGGGGAGTTAGTTATCCAACTTTGTCTTTCTTGAGCTGCATCAGGTATAATGTCCGCCTGGCACCTATGATAGAGATAAAGATTAACATATTTAGAGACATAATCTACCACAAGTATCATTCTGCAACACCATCTACCTACCCTGCCTACTTTAGCCTAGCATTTTTTCCTTCTTTATTTGGGTGCATTTAGATTGGCAACCCTTATTAACTTTTCTTTTCTTTGCATAATAAGCCTACCTAAATCTGTACTTATCACCTCCAAAGGCTCAGATTTAACTGTTGAGCTCCTTTTTATTTACTCTACCTATCTACTTATCTTCCAAGATTAAACAGTTTGGTCAGATTTTATTCTCTATCTCTAAAACAGGAAATTCAAACATGAACTAGTCAAGATTAAGTTGTTTGGTTGTTCATCAATTGTGGCATAAGTTGACAAGCTACACACAATGTTTATTACAAAAAATGAAAAAGTAGTGGCATTTAGACTTGCACACTTTCTTGGTCTATTTTTTATTAGGGTTCATTTCTTTCACTTTTATGACCATTTTATTCTTTTCACCCTTTGATTTTTCTTTTAGGGTATACCCTCTTTACATTTTTTTTTATTTTTTTTTTAATATTTTGATAATATGATAAACCTTTGCAACAAGGAAAGGAATGAATATATTATAGAGCTCATCAAGTCAATCATGAAATATGACACCTATTGGTATAGGAGTATAACACCAGCTAAGCCCAAGAAACTTCTGACATTCCTCTGCATCTGAGGAGTAGGGACCCTCTTTATGATAGAAATTTTATTTGGGTCCACTTGCAGTCCTTCCTGGGATATTGAGTGACCTAGAACATTCTCTGCATTCATCAAGAACTCACACTTCTCAGGATTAAGGGATAGGTTCATTTGAATGCATTTATTTAATACTTTCCCCAAGTTAGAGAAATCTTCCATGAAATCACACCCATAGGGATTGAAAACATCCATATAAATTTCTACAGAGTCATGGACTAGCTCTACAAAGATGCTCAAAACTACCCTCTGGAAAGTGGCAAGGGCATTACATAATCCAAAAGGAAGGACCCTATAAGAAAAGGCACCCCAAGGACAAGTAAAGGTGGTGTTATCTTGGTCCTTTGGGTTGATCTAGATCTGATTGTAACCAGTGAATCCATCCAGGAAAGAGAAGAACTTCTTTCCTGCAAGACCATCCAAGACTTTATCAATGAAAGGTAGAGGGAAAATGTCTTTTTTTGGTGGCTTTATTTAACTCTCTGTAGTCCACACAAATCCTTTATTTTCCATTCTTCTTTGGGAAACAATGTAAACTTTGAAACGAGAACTATAAATTCAAAATGGGAACTCTTGCCAAAAAATGCGAAAAAAACATAAAAAACAGTGCTAAAAACGAAAAATGTGTATACTGGAACGATGGTTTTTTTTTAGGGACAATTTTGAACATGTTTTAAAAATGGCAGTGAAAACAAAATTTTCGTGCAAAATATAGCTTGAAAACGAAAAAGTGATTATACTGGAATGATGATTTCTTTTTAGGGTCAATCTTCAAAATTAAAAAAAAAATGCTAGTAAAATGATCTAATAACATAAAAATGACTCATAACTTCTCATTTAACACCATATGGAAATCAAAAAATTTATTTCAAGAGATGATGCATACATTAGTTAGATAAACTGTCTTAAACAATTATTCAAAATCACTCATATTTTCTTGCATGCCATCAGAATTCACATCTTCAGATGAGTGACTAGATGCTGATGAAGATGTTCCATATTCTTCTCTTTCATCAACTAGTGCCCCATATAAGTCCACATGCATGCCCATCATTTCAGGTTGCAAAATTATTCTAGATCTACAACTGGTTTCAGCACACTCCCATCTCAACACTGTTCCTTCTCGTAACAACCTTTTCAGAATCTCTATCGTCTTGAAGTGAAGAGTTCCCCTCTTTGTTAAATTGAAGTCATAAACAAGTATGTCAACATCCTCCAATTTCAATATGTCTGTGCGACGACAATTTATATTCATACCCTTTCTTTTTCTCTTTCTGCCATTTGTTTTGTCAACTACCATCTCTGGCTTATACACACCATTGAATGGGTGTCTATTTGTGGCATACCAATGTACTTCAACACTTGTAACATCCTCATTTTCTGTAAATACCTTTATAACTTTAGCAACCCAGAATGGATAGCCATTGAGATCTCCATCTGCTAGCACTGTGATCATGCAACCCTCCTTAATATCCTATAATGAACCCCTATAAAGGTCTTCCATGGCTTCACGTTTTGCACGAGATCTTCTGGAACCAATAGACATCTCTTTTCCCTCTGCCTGTGAAGAATTAATGATACCTTGAGATTGTTGCTGTTCAACAATGTTTATTTATTTCCTCATGTGCATTCAACACATTTTGTGGCCAGATAAATGGATTTTTCAAAGGTATATCTTCATTTGTTCTTGTTGAAATGATATCACTTTGATTATTGAAAAATGACTCCCACCAAACTGAATCAACAATGTCAAATTACTCATATGTATATCTAATACATTTTTTAATTTCTTCTAGGCAATAAGAATAATTTATATGTCTATTTTGTTTGCGTGCGTTATGAACTTCACCAACTGATTATAATAACAATATTTTTGACACAAATATTGGATGATCTGGAATGAACTTCAAAAATTGCAAACCTGATGATGGTGCCCATTTTATAGTAGTTGAATACTTCTTGCCCCATATTAGTTTTTTCCCATCAATTTTTTTGATACGAAATTGATGTTTGAAGCTAATGTCATTAAGTTGTTCAATGCATTCGACACATTTTGTGGCCAAATAAATGGATTTTTCAAAGGTATATATTCATTTGTTCTTTTTGAAATGATATCACTTTGATTATTGAAAAAGGACTCCCACCAAACTGAATCAACAATGTCAAAGTACTCATATGTATATCTAATACATTTTTTAATTTCTTCTAGGCAATAAGAATAATTTATATGTCTATTTTGTTTGCGTGCATTATGAACTTCACCAACTTATTATAATAACAATATTTTTGACACAAATATTGGATGATCTGGAATGAACTTCAAAAATGGCAAACCTGATGATGGTGCCCATTTTGTAGTAGTTGAATACTTCTTGCCCCATATTAGTTTTTTCCCATCAATTTTTTTGATACGAAATTGATGTTGGAAGCTGATGCCATTAAGTTGTTCAATGCATTTCCCCTCACCATTTGATCCCATAATAAACCTTCGCATGTCAATAGTTTCTTCCAACACATCAAAAGTAGGCTCTGGCATCTATGATTTCTTAATACATTCAATTAATGATGGCAAGCTCCTAGCTTCCTTCCTCCTCAATGTGACTGAAAAACGACTGAACATATGATCAATATGGTCATGAGTGTGCCCAACAAGAAGGAAACCAACCTTTACCTTCTGAAAAATTCTCAATTCAACAAACATGTTTAGATATCCAAAAACAACCTGTTTTTTGTTTAAACAGCAAGTGTTGTCCAATTGTAGATACGAAACTTTAGGAAGATTACCAGACCAATGAGAAAGCACATCATGAATTATGGTTATGGTTAGATTTGCATCATTATGAATATTTGGAGCTGTGAAGTCCACCTTTGGCAACATTTTCCCATTGAAGACCATACAACCGACCAAGTGATACTGAATAAAATTTTCCTCCTATAAATTTTTGGGTGTGCAAACAAAATGTGGTAAAAGTGTTTTCTTTTGGTCCATACCATCAATTATCAAACCAAAATATTTATTCGGATTATCATAACACTTTTTTCAATGCTTGTACAACTTTTTCCGTTCATTTGTTTGTTGTTCGCGATGCTCCTAAAGTTCTTTGACAATTGAATCTACACAACATAAAAGAAAGCCATTAAGAAATATGTTTTCATACTTGATGAATATACAAGTTTACAAGTTAAAGTTATGAATACCTACCTCTTTCTCACCCTTCACATTTGTCCCTTTTTTACTTAAGAGAAGCACATGTACTGCAAATCCCCATCCTTGTCTTGTTAGGAATACGGACATTGTTGAATTCTTTCTTCCATATCTTCACAAAATATTGATATGTAATAAACCGGCCATGTCCCTCAGCACCTTCTGCATATTCTTTGTATAAGTTGTAGATTTCGTGTCTCGAAAATTATCTAGAAATTTATTTTTCTCTTTTGGCATACACTCTCCATGCTTTGAAAAGAATCTTTCATCATGACTTGCAGTGTTTGATAATGGCCAAAATGTCTTTTATGACGTACTTCAGAATAAAATGTGGATCCTTTTCCAAATTTTCTTGAATTCTCGAGAGACGAAAATTCCCAATCGAATGAAACATTTTGAAAGCTTTTCTACAGATAAATAAAGTCTTAATATGATAATCATAACCTGACAATGTAGATTGCATGCACCCAACTAAATATGAATTTTGCATGCTTTTATTCATTGACAAATATCTCTTCCTGCTCTCTAATGAAAATTTTAAATCCATATGTTTCAAGCAATCTTTTTGGCAACATTCACTTGAAATGAGTGTGTTGATAGAACTTCTTCTCGTTAGATATTCTGCTCTAACCCTTGTATAAATAGAACATCTTGCATTGATACGAGAAGGTCTGCTCCTACTCCTTGATACAATATTTCTTGGCAACATCTCCATCATTAGATCATCACTTGTATAAGGATTTTCATCATCATTAAGAGGAACGTTATCCACACTATGATCAACTGTGCTTTTCAAATACTGACTTGCAGGATATTCTTCATCTTCCCCTTCTTCAGTGCTACTGTCATAGTCCATAGAATTCAAACTCAATGGAAATTTTGACTCGATGTTTATTGGATATTCTTCCTCATGTGCATTTTCAGTGCTCCTCTCACAGTCCATAGAATTAGGACTAAGTGTATCATCTTGTCCTTCATCACTGCTACCTTTATACTCATTAGAATTAGGACTAAGTGCATCATCCTGTCCTTCATCACTGCTACTCTCATAGTCCTTAGAATGAGGACTAAGAGGACATTGTGACACTCCATTCTTTTGAAATTCATTATCGCACTCTTCATCACTGTTGCTCTCATAGTCCTTAGAATTAGGACTAAGTGGACACCGTGACACTCCATTATTTTGAAATTTATCATCCTGCTCTTCATCACTACTCTTGTCATAATATTTAGAATTAGGACTAACTGGACATCATGGCACTCCATACTTTTGAAATTCATCATCCCACTCTTCATCAAAGCTACTCTCATAGTTCTTAGAATTAGGACTAACTGGACACCATGGCACTCCATACTTTTGAAATTCATCATCCGGCTCTTCATCAAAGCTGCTCTCATAGTCCTTAGAATTAGGACTAACTGGACACTGTGACACTCCATACTTTTCAAATTCATCATCATACACTTCATCGCTGTTATTCTCATAGTCCTTAGAATTATGACTAAGTGGACACTTTGACACTCCATTCTTTTCAAATTCGTTATCACGCTCTTCATCACTGCTACTCTCATAGTCCTTAGAATTAGGACTGAGTGGACACCATGACGCTCCATTCTTTTGAACTTCACCATCTTTCTCTTCATCACTGTTGCTTTCATAGTCAATAGAATTAGGACTAAGTGGACACCGTGAGACTCCATTCTTTTGAAATTTGTCATCAAGCTCATCATCACTACTGCTTTCATAGTCCTTCGAATTCATACTAAGTGGAATTTGTGACTCTTAATTTATTTGAAATTCTCCATCCCCTCTTTCACCAGTGTTGCTCTCATAGTCCTTAGGATTAGGACTAAGTGGAAGAATTGACTTTCTATTCATAGTGGAAGAATTCCCGCTATATTCATCCATATGAATAGAGTTGTTACGCGATGAAGATGTTGATGCTATATAAATCGAAACTTCACTATCAGGACAATCCATCCCTTTCAAATAGAAGATGTTAAATGATACAAATGGAGAGTATCCTAAAGATATTATATAGCTTAAAGAATGAAATTTTCCCTCCAAAAATTTTCCTCCCAAATAATTTCGCGAAAATATTTCCCTCCAAAAATTTTCCACCCAAAAAATTTCGCAAAAGTATTTCCCTCCTAAAAGTTTGTGAGATTTATTTCACTTCATTATTTTATTATGCAATTTAATGAAAAATGTAAACTTAATTTTTTTTATGAAATAAATCATTAAATTTAAAATTGTAAACTACAACTTCTACCTAAATTATTTTAATAGTCAAAGTATATAATATTTACTAAACAATTGAATGTTTTTTTAAATTTTTATAATACATTCTGAAACAAGTTAATCCCACATTCACCCCACTATAAAAAAATTCCATACTGTTCATTTTATCATATTTTCATTCATCGCCATAAAAAAATTAACATGTTAAAATTTATTAAAACTAATTAATCCCGCATTCACCGTACAGTAAAACATCTCCATAGTTTCACCTATATATTCCATTATCAGTGTTACTCACGTTACATCAAGGTTTGCTGAGGTTCATTAAAAGACTTGGAGCAAATTTGTGGAGCAGCTACATTGGGATCAACATCATATTCAACGAAGAATTCCCGCAATTGAAAGGTCAGTTAAATTTTTTTCCCTTGAAATTTCTCATATTAAATTAGTTTAACGAAATATATTTTTTTTCTAAACTTGAAATTTTTTGTCAACCAAATTAAGAAATATTTCCACCAGGAGCATGGTGGCCCAGGGCAACCCCATCCTGCAATCGATCGGCCACTAGATTTTTTTTTATAAACTTAAAAGTTTTTGTCAACCAAATTAACAAATATTTCCGACGTGAGCATGGTGGGCCCAAGGCAACCCCATCCTGCAATCATCTGACCACCCACTCCCTCTGCACAC
>APFE030243310.1:0-17612 GCA_000404065.3 Pinus taeda
ACAAACAATTCTTTAAACACAATGAAAACAAAAAAAAAATGGTGCCCATATAAAGTTTTTCAACAAAAAAAAATTAAAAACATAGAAAAACATTGTTTTGAAACAATGAAAACTAAAAAAAATCAACCTACATACCGTTTCTACGGTGAAAATGGCGATCTCCTCTCGAAATAGTGAGTGTAGACCCTTTGAATCGGCAAGATCGCCCTCCAGCTCCTCTCTCCCAGCTCTTCTTCTCTTCCTCCGCGCGCTGCTGTCCAAATGGGCAAAAAAAAAAATAGAATTTTCCATATAAAACCCCGCTGCCCACGCCCCTGCCGCTTTTAACTGAAAAAATCGCGATTTTTTCGAAAAAATCGGCAAAAAAAATTTCCCGCGATTTTTTCCCTTAAAAATCGCGATTTAATCGCCAAGGGGAAAAAATCGCGATTTTTTCAAAAACGCGCGATTGAATCACGATTTTCACAACACTGGTTTGGATAGTCAAGATAGGGCAGATGTTGGTTGGAGTTTAAAGGCAAATTTTGTGCGTGTTTTGGGTTGGTAATTCTCTGTGACGGGGCCGCGTTATTTTCAGTATGGTTCAAGGAGGGTCAAGCCCTTAATCAAGTGCAGATCAGACCTCAGATTGGGGCTAAGACAACTTGTGGAACAGCGAAGAAGGTAGCGCTCACAGGAAGGGAATTGTGAAGATGATTGAAGGGATCTTTGGCCAAGAAGGGACAATCCTGTAGTTGCCACAAGGTACCCTAACCAGGGGTCGAACTTCAATAATTGGTGTAAAGGTCAAGGGTAGAAAAAGTCTTATTTCTGAGGTATGTATGTCTTTCTGTGTCGGTGAATTTTGCTAGGTTGATGTGTCAAGGTTGGACAACTTCCAAATTAGTCAAATTACAGTATTGTGGAGGGTTGTTAGTGGTTGATTTAAGCCCTAAGTTCAGCCTATTGTGAAGGACTACAAGGTTGTTAGTGGGCAAGAATTGGAGACCTTTCTCGATAAGCAGAATGGAAATCAAAGGGATGAGATCAGACCCCTACTTAGAGCGACCCTCGAACTTCGTTCCATAGAAAGGGAGGATCATGATAGTTTTGGAGGATAATGGGGTGGGAGAATTTGTGAAGCGGGCTATACCACCACCACAAGATCCCCAATAGTTGACCCAGCATACTAAGAATGATATCAAGGCAAAGAGGATTATTCTAGAAGCAGTCAGAGATCATAAAGTTCCTCAAATCCATGAAAAAATGATAGCTTTTGAGATGTTCAAAGCTATATTAGATCTATATCAGAGTACCAATGATACCAGGAAGCTTGTTCTTAAGGAGAAGCTAAGGAGTATTTGGATGAGCATTGGAGAGCCCATCGTAACATATTTGTCAAAGTTCACTCAGGTATGAGATGAGCTTGATGGTGTTGATTTGAGTAGCTTGGGAGGTACTCCAAGCCTAGAGTTCGGGGTTTGGACGGCAAAGCACTAGAAGGATCACTTGTGGTCTTGGAACCCAAGTATGGGGTTTTGCACCAAATCGTGTTTTGGGCATTTCCATGAGCACATTTCTGCATGTGATGGCATGAGATGATAGAAGGCGGAAAGAAGGATTCAACGCTTCGAGAATCGTCGAATTCTGAGATGTAGAAGTGGAGATATGAATTTTTGAAGTTATTTTTGGGGTTGACACCGTAAGTTTCAAGGTCGGCCTAACGTGATTTTAAGCATGTGACAATTGGTAGCTCCTAAAATATGACGTCTTGGAGCCCTTCATGTATGGTATAAATAGAAGGTGAGTGTGAGGCTATTCATCATCCATTCTGCAACACACAACAAGAAAGGGAGCTTGACAAAGGAGAGAGATCTTGGCCGCAGCAAGGAGGAAGGAACAGCGAGGGCAAGACACTGTTCTAGGGCTATTTTAGGGGTCTGTTTAAGGGCCAAGTTGTTGCAAGGGAGGCTGAGGTAGCTCCCTAGAGGGCCGAGGCAAGGGAAGGTTGTTTCAGCCTGTGTGGAGGTGTTATCTTGTGTGTTAAAGCCTTGGAGAGGCAGTCGAGCTTGCAGTAAGTGGGCCGCAGGCCCTACCTCACCATTTGAGGGCAACGTTGGGTTGTTTAGGGGTTGCCTACGCCCAGAATAGCAGCCAATTGGATCTGCACTTCTCCAAGGGTGGGCCGCAGTGAAGGAAGGTTGTTTTGGTGACTGTTTAGGGGCTATTACAACAGTCAAAGATGCCCTAACCAGTCACAATCATAACAAAGAGGTGCAGACTTTTAACAGCAATTTTGATGTGTGTTAGATCTGTGTTTTTGGTTCAGTTTGGATCAGATTGTTGGGCAGCTTGTGGAAGCCAATTTGGAGGCTTGATTCGGTGATCGGAAGCCTTCATCGGAGCATATATTGCAGTGTAGAATTGGGTGCCATTGATCTGGTGGAGGGCAATGTGTTGGCTACCCAAAGTATCCCTAAATGAGTTATCTTGAAGTGACGAAGAGGAGTTGAAGGTTGGGTGAAGATTGGTGTCGAAGTGTAGTACTTTGATGGACAAAGGTGAGTGCTAGCCTCGCAGATTGGAGCTCAGGAATTGGCCAACCTACAGAGAAGATTGATGAGCCTGTGTACATGTCGCAAAAGTGACTTATAGCAGTGTTAGGTGGCAACCCTCCTGGAGTCTCGACGTGTTGCCTTTTGAAGGACTAAGGGGCAACTAGTGAGCAGTACGGGAGCGAAGGACCAGCAAGACAAGATACAACATAGAAGCTGCAGCGAAGTTTGTCATTGTATCTTGTATACCATAGACTGTTGTATTATTCAGATTTGGTTTAATATAACAAGGATTGGGTTGTACATTATTGTACAATTTTGTTAAAAATTGTGTATACTTGTGCATATGCAATTTACTGCTTTATATTTTCCATCGTGCAAAGTAGTACTTGTTGAGATTCTTGGTTTGGTAGTGTTAGAGATCTTAAGATTCTAACCTAGACCCAAGATCGTGGAAATTCAACAGATGGTGTGGGCATCACTGTACCAGAGCATAATCTTGTGAGTTTTGCTCTTCTAGGACTTCACAAGTCTTAGTATGGTTTCCAAGATGCAGTAAGTAGCAGAAAAAACTTTCCCAGTTGGGAAAGGCTATGGACTGATAGTGTTTAGGGAGAGATCTCGAGAGTGACCAGAGATGGTAGATTGGTGAAGACATAGAATGAGGAGAACATTGCCCTGGCAGGCAAGAGTAGCAAGGCCAAGGGCAAGGAGGGCCAAGGAGTGGCCGAGACTAGTCAAAAGGGAAAGAAGAAGGATCTGAGCAAGATCAAGTGCTCCCATTGCCATGAGTTTGGACACTATGTCACTAAGTGTCCTAAGCGAAAGGAGTCCAGTAAGGATCATGTAGTTGCTTCAGCAGAGGTTTATGCATTTTTTGCCTATTTTGAGAAAGATTTCTCATTGATAACTTGCATGGAAAGCTCAGCAAACCACAGTGTATGGTATATTGATTCAAGAGCATCCTTCCACATGATCGGGAATAAGAAGTTTTGCAGCCACCTGAAGGAGAAGGACATGCAGTTTTAGATTGAGCTAGGAGATGATGGCATGTATGCAACTAGATTATTCGTATTTTCAGTTTCCAAAGGGAGTCAAGTAATCCTCTTCATCTCGGAGATGTCCTCTATGTTCCAGGGTTAAAGTAGAAACTTGTTTCGGCAGCTACCCTTGAGTACAAGGGCTATGATGTCATCTTCAACAGAGGTAAGGCTTACCTCGAGCACTTAGCTTCTATAAGTAAGAAGAAAATAGGTGTAAGGAAGAAAAATCTCTATAAGTTTGAGGTAGAGACAAGTGTAGCCTTGAGCAACAAGGCAGGGAGAGCTCAAAGTAGAGAAGTGATGATTGAGGAGAGCAAAACTCAAAGGAAGTCCTTAGAGCAAGAGCATCTTAGAGTACCTGAGAAGAAGCTTTTCAAGAAGGAGCCTCAACCAGTATCTCAGTTTGAGTCTAAGCTAGTTGGCAGTTGGGCCAACCAGCAATACGATGAGGACCATAGCCCAGGGCGACTGGAGACATCCACTCAGTCAATGACTCCCAGTAAAGGGAGAGTTCGAGCCAAATGGGCAGAGGATTTGCTTACGAGGGATCAGGATAGAGTTGGTGTTGAAAGAAAGTCACATAGCATATAGAAAGAATTCATCATGCATCATTGGGAAGGGGCATTTGCGAGATGAGGATAATAAAGATCCTCAGTTGGAATCTTCATTAGAAGGTTCACCTCTCTTGGGAAAAGCAAGTGTCTCACTAAGAATTCCATCTTGTATGGGAATCATGAAGGATGATGGTATGGTGATAAAAGAAGGAAGCACAGTTAAAGCCCTTTCAAGCAAGGAATCAGGGATCTCTTCCTTTGGAAAGATGCATGAGGACATGGTTCACATATTGAAAAGATGAAATCAACGTAATATGTCCCCATATGGAATATGAGGTGGTTGCCAAAGATAAAGGAACTACGAATGGGAGTTCCTATGAAGAAATATATGAAGAAAGAAAGGAGATCGTGAAAGATGCAACTATGATCACATAAGGAATCAACATCTGATGACTAGAAGGATCTGGTATGAAGAAGTCTAAAAAGAAAGAAGACCCTTGACATTGGAAATCTTGGAGATATGTCTATGACTAGGCAGGATGTTGCAAGAAGCAGATGTCATGATGAAAGGCCATAACAAAAGGTAACTTTGGTTTGATGTTCATTTTTTATTTTTGAACATTTGGATGGGTTGATAAAGGGCTACTGAAAGAGAGTTGTAGATGTCACCTACAACTAGCAATCATGTGGCTGAATGAAAGATTCTAAAGGAAACATGACTTGAAGAGGTAATTGTATGAAGAAAAGCCAGATGTGAATTAGAAGATCACTTTCCGATGAAGAAAAGGATGACATGACTAACATGGTTCATGAAGGAAAGTGATGGATGGTCGATGGTGTCTATCAGTGATTGGTCTCGAGCGCATTATGTCCTGATGTTGTGGAGAGATAGAGTTGTTAGCAAGGCCTTGCCATGTAACAAAGTTGGTTGGTATGATCTTAAACAGATGGGTTATCAATCTGACTCTTCTTATGAGAATTCTTCAAATTGAGAATGTCCAAGTACCTTGTATGGATTATGAATACCTCCCTAGTTAATAGGGAATGTTGAAATGTGTAACTAGGTTCGGTCTTCAGAATGACATATGTAATCATGATTTTATGTATTTAATGCTATGTTGCACAGGTTCCCGAACCTGAGGGTGGGGTACTCGAACCCAAGTACCGGATTCCAGTACGGGTGCTTCTGAGAAGAACCCATAAGAACCGGGTTCTTCTATGAAGAACCGGGTTCTCCATTAAAAAAAATTGGGTTATTTTGTCTTGATAGGTACGAAGAACCCTGATGATGGGTACTTGGAACCCCAAAATCGGGTTCTTTGGAGTTCATTTTAGTTTTTATTTTTAAATTTTTAATTAATTTATTGGGCTTCCCTAATATTCCAAGTAGCTAGTTCTGCATCTTTCGAGAGGAGTTGGAGTACTTATGCCTTTATCCATTCAGTAAAGAGAAATAGGTTGGGCTCAAAGAAGGCAGAAAACTTAGTGTACATTCATAGCACACTTTGTCTCATATCTCGAAAAGATCTTGGTTACAAGGAGGGTCCTTTCAAGAGATGGGACCAACACACAGATGATGCTATGTGTGTGGGCGAAGAGATACAACCAGATGGCCTTATTGAGCTACCTCCAGTTGCCATGGATGAGAAAGAGCCTCAAGATGAGAGTGATTCCTACCTGGAGAGCATACTAACTGAAGATCTGAGTGATGTTGATGACATGGCTTGAGGAAGCCATTGTTCACTATTAGCTATTTTTATTTTAGTATTTTAAAATTTCCTAGTTTTTGTTTGGAGATGCCTTAAGGCAAATTTTGAATGTAGAATAACAATGGGCATATATCATGATTCTTATTAATATATAAACTCCAATTTGCACTTGATATAACACTAGAAATTTTGAAATTTCATTGTGAATGTTGAATGTTCAATGATGTGCATGTTTAAATATTTAAAGTTTAAATCATAAGTATTTTAGTTTTCTTGTTTAGAGTTGAAAAATATACAAATTCACATATATTATAATTTATAAAATATAATATTTATATTATATATATATAAATTATAATATACCCCCGACGAACCCACGCACCTTGTTTCAAAAAATGACGTCCTCATCCCCGTCCCCGAACCCATGTTTCCTGGCAACATAGATTTAATGTAAAGAGAAAAATAAATTTATTATTGTTGTTTTTTAGGCATGGGTTTCATGCTTAAGGGAAATTTATTTTATGGGTCAAGCTCTCATTGAGAGCTTCTAGGGCTTGTCATTGAGTCTAAAAGTCAAGAAAGTCTTTGTCATGTATGAAAGACCATTCTTGATGTTACATATTGTAAATAAATTTTTTGAGTCAAAATTAGAAACAAAAGACCCTCCAAGGCCTCATCATGATGCAATGAACAAGTCAATCTAAAGGCAGTTACAAGTCAACCTACAAACATGGACAAGAAGCCTATATAAAGGAGGACTCGACCTCATTCAAGGACACACTCAACACTCACAGAAGGTCGATCAAAGAAGAAGAAAAGTGTGAGGAAGAGGAGGACAAGAAGGAGAGAAGAAAATCGAGTTTATGGGATAGCTTTTGGGCTATTACTCTCCACATGTGCGAAGGAATTAGGGCCCCCATTGCAGCAGTAAAACCTGAGTTTAAGAATCCAAGTTAGGTAATCAAGAAGAGCATTTTGCAAGTCAAGTTCTTTAAGAAAGAGAATCAACACAAGAGGAGAAGAAAGGATGAAGAATCGACCATCTTCATCGACCATTACTTCTTCACACATGCAAAGGCTAGGGTTTCTGCAGAAGAATCTGCTAGGCAAGTCGAAGTTGCAAAAGAATCTACTAAGGATTGAAATTGCAAAAGTTGCTAAGGTCAAGGTTGTTGGAAAGCAAGAAAAGATTGGACTTGGTCTTGGAGGGTCTTGGTCAAGGGCCATAAGTCTTGGAATTCGTCAATTGAATATTCTATAAAAAGAGAAGAATTCTTGTGGGTTTTCGTCACAAGTTGGAGAGGTTTTGGCCCTAGCTGATTGCCTATATCTTGTGTCCTTTTGTCTTATTGTTCTTTATGGTTTGGTAGTTGTTTGATGAAAAGAACACTAAATATAATCAAGTGAAAGAAGAAGCTAATAAAAGTAAAAATGCATCACAAGCAGTTATCAAAAAAAGAGAAATCACCTAATCTAGTTGCCCGTAGATTTTTCAACAAATTGGTGGTCAATGTGCTTTCACAAATTGTTAACACTTCTTTCGCAGAGCGGTGTTAGAGCATCACAGCTTCATCAAAATATTAAGAGAAATAGCTTGAACGTAAACTAGGAAAAAAAGTTTCTTTATGTGTCCTACAACTTGAGGTTGTTCTCCCATTATTGTGAGGCAAAATTGAATGGTAGAACATATGTGACTTGGGAGAACAATCCAAAGGAGGATAATTTGGTGGATGAATCCATAGTTTTAGAGTGCTTGGAAACTAAACTTTCGGGTGATCATGATTGTGATCATATTTATAGAGTAGGGATGCCACGCACATCCACTACTAGAATTTTAGTGCAAGAGCTTTTCTTTTAGCCTCATAACATCCCACCATTGCATGGGGCAATGTAGTTGTTCGTCATGTTCCAAAAATACTTCCACCTTCTCCTACTTCACCTGTTCATATATCATAGGAAAAGAAACTAAAAGTTTCTTGTGGCAAGAGGAAATTCAAGTAGATAATAGATCTATTTGTCTTTTTCCTGTTTAGACGTAGATTCTAGAACTAAGTACTGTCTTTATTATGGCCTATTTTGTAAACATTATATGTCAATTTGAGTTTGAACTTTGAACCTGCCTTTGAACTGTTGATTGCACCTTACATTCTTTGGCAATGAATTTGATGCTCCGTTTCATCTCATGGTTAATGTCATCTGTTACCATTTTTTTATGACAAATTTTACATGTTGAAACATGAAGGTTGATGTCATTGTTGATGATTAACCATTTGATGACAATGTTATAACTATCTGATGACTGATGTTATTTGTGTACTAATTGGTTGATGCTCCAATGATCATCATTAATACTGTAGTAAATTCTATGTTTTCATGGCTTTTGCTGCTAAGTTGGCATTCTACATCGTTATTTTAATATATAAGCATCAAAATAAATTAAAATATGTATTATATAAAATAAAAAAGCTCCCAAAACACTGCACTTCCAGAAGCTTGCACTGCCCACTCCCAACAGCCTTGGTTCACAGAACTGTACAGAATGTGACAGATCATCACTTTAGCATTCCACAAAAATCGTTATATTTCATTTAGTTGCTAATGGTGTTAAAGACTTTATTGACAAATTTCTTAAACCAATTTCCCGACAAACCATGTAAAGATCCTGACAAATTTAAAATCCAATTAAAATGTGCCAAACTTAACAAAGATTGTGAATAGTACAATTTACAAAACCACACCCTATGACAATAAGGGACCCATTTGGTTTTCCTCGAAGATTGAACAAGCAAACAGCCCTAAAGCCAAATCTCTGACACAAAGAAGAATCACAACAATACATCAATTGATACCTGAATTTCAGGACCACCATCCTGTGAACCAAATTGTCGTCTGACAGCACTGTATCTCACAGCAATGCAAACTGCCCGGGAGAGGTACTTAGAAGCATTTGAGACAATTGCTTGTCGCACATAAACCATTGTTCCATAAAGAAGTTGCCTAGGGACATCAGAATGCAGATATTTTCCTTCCCTAGTAACTTTAGAAAGCCTGCCAGAACAAATATCAGATAAGTTATAAAAGTCCCCATAGGATATAGTTCCAAAAATTAAATACCATGCTGTATGATTGCCTAGGGCAATTATATTGTTAAGATATGTAAAATTAAAAAACACTAACTTGATATGAAAATCCTACAAAACCTGCCCCTATCTAAGAGAAAAAATTAAAAATGCACTTTATTGCATTCTTCTTCATGGTAGAAAATAAATGACCAGAACCAAAAACTACCTTTCCAACTGTCAATCAACATGAATTAAACTAGTATGCAATCTGCTTCAGGTTCTAACAAAACCTATTACTTTCAACTGTTCCAATTCCCATTAATTGTACCCTTCTCTTCCACATCTTAAATTTGCTTAACCTCTTCATGTCCTTTTTGCCCATATTTTGGTCTTATAACGTTTGTCATTAATATCACCCTCTAAGCATTAACATATGATAGAAAAAACGTAACATGTCAAGTCAAGACTTTGTTTGACTGATGCGTGCACTTTTAGTAGGGTCATGATAGAGGATTTCAACAACCAACATCACTAACATCAAGGTACATAGAGGGATTGGTGCTCTTGACAGGTTCCATATCCTAGTACATGAAAAAATCCAATTGAAACATTGCAATCCCCCCAATCCTAAAATCCTGAAAAACAGATAAGTCTGCTGGATTTTGAGTGAGATCTCGTCATTTCATGGTAATGTTAAAAATTAAGTTAAAGGATGAAAATGAAAGATAAAGGAGAATGTCACTTTTACTTTAAGAATTTAACATTACCATGAATTGCATATCAATACTAGGGCCATAGGCTTGATCATTAGGATGCCCCACTCAAAAATTCTTGTTCATTACAAAAAAGTTTGTGTTTCGAACGTGTTTGCATAAAAAAATTGCAAAAAAATCAACAGAGCGAAATTGTTTTAGAGAGCGCGCTCCCAAGGTCGCTCCTGATCCACTCTTGAAGGGAGCGCGCTTCAGGAGCGGGTTCGAGAGGGGAGGGCACTCCCCCACAAATCGTCTCTCTCCTTGCCTCCTCATATAACCCTTGCACACCCAAGAAATTTGACCCACTTGATAAATCGGCCCCCTCCACAACCCAGCCTCCTATGTCCTTTTGTTACTTAGCTTTCCGATTAACTGAACTCAGCCTCCTTGAAATACTCCTGAATTTCCTTGCACTCTTCCTCACTTCTCTTTAGTCTAGTTGCATTTGGAAAAATGATTAGGACAGCATGAGAGTAACTTTTAATTTGTATTTTCCTTTCTTGACAGTTATTTGTGATATTATGATCTTCTTCTTGGTTATGCTTATGTTCTTATAATCAAATAAATGCCAAAACAATGAAAATCACACCCATACAAAGAACACAGGATATAGGCTCCATGCCAAAGCAACACCCCTCCAAGGGGAAAACCCAAAAAAAACTTCTCTTCTTATAGAATCAATTCAAAGGAGACTTCCAAAACCAAAACCAAGACACGAGACTACCATAAAGAACCAAGCTAGACAACCAAAACCACCTTCTGCAATATAAGACAAGATCTCCAAGGGCAGCAAAGCAAACTTTCTTCACAACAAGGCTCTTCTAGCCTTTAGGTTTCACAAACCAAGTCTTCAACACCATCCTGCGATCTCAGACCTATGGAGAGCTCAAAACCTAGGTTTCTTGCATGAGAGAGTTGTTACAGAGATATTACAGACTTCTAAATAGATTAGGTCTTGTTTCCTTCTTCACTAGGCTCTTCTAGCATTCTAGGACCTTTGCATGCCAATTTTGATTGCATACCGAATCGAAAAGATGTGTGCTTGTTGCATATCAAAAGAGGTCGAAGTTCTTCCTTTATATAGCCTCTCCAAGATGTTTGAATAGCTTTCTTAGACCAACTTCATGTAGGTTGGTCGACATCGTCTTGGGAGCCTTCTAGATACTTCTATATTAAAAATAAATTTTATTTTCTTGATGCAAATGCCTGAATGGGTCTTTGACAATATGACAATGACTTTTTGATTCATGTAACCCCTAGGAGCATTAAATGAATGCTTGACCTAATGACAAAATACTTGTTCATGAAACTCATGCTTTACATAAACAATTTTCTTTTGATCTTTACATATTTTCCTTTCTTCATTTCATAGACGCATAAGGATTACATCATGACATGAGTCAAATTACAATTATGAAGATTGAAACTAGTTATACTCTTCAACAAATTGAGCATCTCGCTCTAGAGAAAATCGCTTCCTCCACTTGTACATCTTCACCTCTCCCTTAGGCTTATTTTATAACTTCTTTAAGCCAAATCCCTAACCCTAATCTCCAAAGTGATTGATGGTTGAGATTAGATCTCGCCTCACTTGAGATCAATGGTTGAGATCATATCTAAGTCACTTAAATAATTTAATTACTTATCCTTACCACTTTGACTTAATAGTCCACAATAATTGATTGACTTTAATTATTGTACTTTTCCTAAGTTAGACTTAGGAAAGAAGTCATAAATCACTTACTCCACCAAGCAAGCAGTTAAAGAGGAAATCAACCATCTCCTATATGCTAAGATATCAAGTTCATGTAGAACAACTTATGAAACTACCAAGGACTTTAACTGTTAAAATTGGCAACTAGGGCCAAACTCCATGTGGGTCATCTTATTTATGGCAGCTGATATTTTTCTTGGATCCCTCTCATCGAGAGGTGTAGGATTGATCTAAAGATCATCCGATTCTGACAAATATGCATGGAGTTATGAATTTATTTGTGTTATAAGACAATTCGTCAAGGTCGGCCAGCAACCAAATAAACCCCACATGTGCTCAACGTTTTAGTATAAAAGGAGATGACTTGAGAGTCATGTCACACACACTTCTATCTTGATTTCTCTCCAGTTGTCTTAGGTTTTAGTGGAAGAGAAATCTAGGAGTGGAAGCCCTAGACGTTGGAGGAAGAGAGGTTGCCCTAGACACACATGGAAGGCTGCCCTAGACGCAAATGGAAGGCTGCCCTAGACGCAGATAGAAGGCTGCCCTAACGAAGACCTAAAGGCTGCCCTAACACTGGATGCCCTAATGTAATCCTAAGGTCTTAAATATAGTGCAAATTTGGAGCAAGGAAGGCTGAGGCAGGTTCGAGTTTGTGGATTGTTTTGGGTGTGGATTTGAGAGAAGAAGCGCTGCAACTCTTAGTCATTCCATGAGGCAAGAATGATGGCTTGAGGTGACACATTGGAGCAGTCTTACCGTGCAAATCAGGCCGCAGACTAGTGGTGAGTTTCATGATTGTTTTATGCATGATATTGAGGTGTATATCTCTGTTTATAAGGACGCAGTAAGGGACTATTACAACAGTTGTTGGGAGAGAAAGGACCTCCTAACTAGGCCGCAGTCATCTCTAAGGACAGCGAGCAAAGAGGGGTATTCTCCCTATACGTTAGGCTTGTTGGTGTGCCCTAACCAGTCAGGTACATGCACAGAGCCCTAGGCAGAAATCAGCAATAGCATGCAGTGAATTGAGGGTTGTTTGTGCACTGATAGTTAAATGCATGGGACAGCAAGGCAACTAGTACAACAGTGCTAATATATGGGACAGCAAGGTACATAGTGTTGTATAGATACATGGGACAGTTGTGACATGGCAACAAAGGCACATGGATAGCAATTGGGACAGCAGCAAGATAAAGTGTTGCAATAGCAATTGGGACAGCAGCAAGACATGGTGCTGCAATAGCAATTGGGACAACAGTATGGTAAGCAAGGTGCAGCAAGCACATGGTGGCAAAACAAGGTGCAGCAATGACACATGAGGGTACATGATGTAGTACAGTGATGGGTACTGTCATGACTGATGAAGCATGATAAGATGCAGATTGTGATGATGGGTGCAGCATGGTGCAGCACAGTGAGGTGCAGCATGATGACAAGATGCAGCACGATGATAGGTGAAGGAGTCACCTTGGAGAATCAGTTGAAGTTGCATGCCTTCAACTGATCTCATGTATCATCTTCTTAGAGATGATCTATGCTCTTATCTAGATAAGTCAAAGTGTTGACTTCTGTTGTAAATGTACTATCTCTCTCTCTCTCTCTCTGTGTGCTAAACTATTGAAGAACATATAAGATGAATTGATCAAGGGTTTCCCCACATTGGGGTTTGTCCTTGGCTGGCGCCACATCTTGTGTCCTCTTGTCTTGGCTTGTCTTTTGCGATTTATGTTTATGTTCTATCTGCAGTTTAATTTAACGCTGATGTGATTGCTAATCTGGAAAAGATATTGAGCTAACTGTGAAAATTGAAATAAATTGCTCTAAGCATAGAACATACCTAAACTTAACATGGTATCGAAGCTAAGGTGAAGACAAAGCCCAAGCAAGAGTGAAAGAGCAATCACCAAAGACATTGGGAAAGGACAAAAGAAACAATGGGTTCCTCATCCCTCTTCAAATTCACCGAGGGTGAAGTCGGAGCAGAGAATATTATCAGAGTGGCGCAACGGAAGCTTCTGATGGCCTACCTAAAGATCACTTCTATGGGAAGTCTGGATCTGAGGATGGAAGGAAAGGCAGTTCGGCCATTATGCGAAGGAGTTTCCGACTGGCAGGGAGACATCACTTGATGAGGATAACAATCATTCCAGGGACATCTTCAATGATCAAAGGAATGACAGGTAATGCGGGTCATCAAGGATACAGCCGACTCTTCAATGAAAGCAAGGAACCCCAGGTATGAAGAATCAAATGTTGTTTCTGATAAGATAAAGAAGCGTTATCTTGTATTGGCGCTCTCCTTCAGATTCTTTGGGAATCTAGCTTATTGATTGTAGTGCTTCAAGGCACCACATCGGATAGAAGGGTGCTCTCTCGAATCTGGTAGAGATGGAAACAATCGTGGGATTATACTTGGAGCCGATGCCACCTATTCCGAAAAGGGTGTAGGATGTTACTCCTCAATTGAATGAGGGTAACTCGATTCATTTACAGAATCTCTTTTATGTACTTGATCGCAAGAAGGACCTGGTGTCCATTTTGGCAATGGAAGTCAAAGGTTTCAAAGTGGCGTTCATCGATGGAAAGATGACGACAGGGATGCCTAAATTCAAAAGGAGCATGAAGGTACATGTATGAGATGTACCGAAGGAAACTCTCACAAGGGAACCATTCCCCTCATGTAGCAGGTCCACAGGTTTGGAACAACCCGAGGAGTTTGAGATTCATGATCGGGAATCTCATGTATACAGGTGGAAGAAAGCCCTCTATGGCTTGAAGAAAAACACCTCGGGCATAGTATGAGAGGATTGATAGTAGTCTGATGAAGTTGAGATTCACTAGGAGTGAAACCGATCCAAACCATTGCTCAAAGGTTGTGGATGATAGACCTCTCATACCAGCACCTTCTAAGGACGACCTATTTTTGACAGGTGCAGACCCTCTCACTTGCAGAAGTAAGAGGGAGTTGGATTCCAAATGTGGAATGGTAAATTGCAAGCCAATGACTACCTCAAGGATCTTAACTTTCAGAGTTATATGATGGTGATGACGAACTAGATTTGGGAAATGCCTCTGAGATTCATAAACTCATTTGCATTGATGTTCTTGGTGAACTTTCGTCCGGATATATGTTTTGCAGGTAGCATGGTGAGCTCATATTTGGTTGAGCCTCATTGGATTGGCGCCAAGAATCTTCTGAGATATCTTCGGGGCACAATCTCTCATGGATTGAGATACACTGTCGGAAATATGAAATTGCATGATTATTCAAATGCTGACTAGGCAGGCAGTGGAGAATCACTAGAGCACTTCTCAGTGCTGGTTCTCTTTGGATTCTGCTTCGATATCATGGATGAGCAAGAAGCAGAAGTCGGTTGCTATAAGCACCGCCAAGGCCGAATACATAGCTACGAGTATGATCTCATGTGAAGCTGTCTGGTTGCGGAAGCTCTTAAGTGAGTTGTTTGTACACATGATGAATACCACTGTGATTCTCTGTGACAACCAGAGGGAGGATTCGATTATTGAGGAATCTCGTTATTCGATGATTGCTCCAGCAGATAGACATCAGATACTGCCTTACCTGGGATATGGTAAGTTGATGAGCGAGGAGGCTCCATCGCATTGAGACTGATGTACAGGTCGCAGACATTTTGTCAAAGCCCCGGGGAAAGGTCAAATCTATGACTTTCCCGAACAACTTGGAGTAGTTGAGAGACCTTCTTATAAGGGTCCTGCATGTTGCATGCATTGAGCTCTGGGAGCTCTAGGGGGCTTTGGGTACTTACTGGAGCAACATACGACCACAGGGCGACTCACCCTCCCCTAGTGGTGCACTATGTACAGGATGATAGGTTCAACCTTCCCCTCTAATACCCCGTGGCAACTGTGGAACAAGATGATTAGTTCTCCTGTGGGCCGGGATGATTAGTTCTCTCGTGGCAACTGTGGAACAGGATGATTAGTTCTCCTGTGGGCCAGGATGATTAGTTCTCCCGTGGCAACTGTGGACAGGATGATTAGTTCTCCCGTGGCAACTGTGGACAGGATGATTAGTTCTCTTGTGGGTCGAGATGATTAGTTATCCCGTGACCACTGTGGGGCAGAATGATTCGTTCCCCTGTGGACAAGATGATTGGTTCTCCTATCGAGGCATCCTACCCATGCAGTGTAGGACTCATGGGAAGTACCTCTCATCTGATCAATGAGCAGGGAAATGGGGTTAGGTACCATAGCAATACTATTGATGGACGCATTGTTTTATCTACCATACTCCCTATCCTAAGATGACCTCCATTGATATGGGATCAATGAAACTGACCCGAGATCAGTATGAGTGGTTTGAGACACTCTCTTATGATATTGATCTAGGATCAATAAAACTGACTTTGGGTCAGTAAGAGTGATATGACACACTCTCTTCATATGGAACTGACTTCGGGTCAGTAGAGAATGGTATGAGACATTCTCGATCAATTCTTCTTCTTCATGGTTCAGCAAAGCAGAGCAGTACAAGGCACTGATGGCTGAAATTGTACAATCGAACATATGGATCAGCGGATGGAGTTCTCCCTAGTTGAGAGGGAGTGTTAAAATTGGCAACTAGGGTCAAACTCCATGTGGGTCATCTTATTTATGGCAGCTGATATTCTTCTTGGATCCCTCTCATCGATAGGTGTAGGATTGATCTAAAGATCATCTAATTCCGATAAGTATTCATGGAGTTATGAATTTATTTGTGTTATAAGACAATTCGTCAAGGTCAGCCAGCAACCAAATAAACCCCACACGTGCTCAACGTTTTAGTATAAAAGGAGATGACTTGAGAGTCATTTCACACACACTTCTATCTTGATTTCTCTCCACTTGTCTTGGGTTTTAGTGTAAGAGAAATCTAGGAGTGGAAGCCCTAGACGTTGGAGGAAGAGAGGTTGTCGTAGACGCAGATGGAAGGCTACCCTAGACGCAGATAGAAGGTTGCCCTAGACGCAAATAGAAGATTTCCCTAATGCAAACCTAAAGGCTGCCCTAACGCTGGATGCCCTAATGCAATCCTAAGGTCTGAAATATAGTGCGAATTTGGAGCAAGGAAGGCTGAGGCAGGTCCAAGTTTGTGGACTGTTTTGGGTGTGGATTTTAGAGAAGAAACGTTGCAACTCTTAGTCATTGCATGAGGCAAGAAAGATGGCTTGAGGTGACACATTGGAGCAGTCTTACTGTGCAAATCAGGCCGCAGACTAGTGGTGAGTTTCATGATTGTTTTATGCATGATATTGGGGTGTATATCTCTGTTTATGTTAAAATTTCTGTTTTCCCACCCCGGTTTTCAGTTTCTCCTTATTTCTCCCATGTAGTTAAATGCCCTTTCCCATAACCATACATTCAACAAACTGGAAAAAATAAATTTTGCTGAAAACACAAATTCTGGACAATTTACAAAATGCTGGAAATTGCAGAAATAAAAATCAGCAGTAATAAACAGCCATTAAAACACATTAAAACACTGATATTTTTTGTCAACGTGACCCTGGAAAAACCCCCTACAACTCTTGGGGAAAACCAGTTTGAGAGCTCTTCTTTATTTCTGAAAAATGTCTTTTTACAGCAAAAAAATTTCAGCAAAAAATTACAGCAAAATGATTTTTTTTCAGCAAGCAAACTTATTCGTTTTCAGCCCAACGGACCACCTGGAAACTTGTCTTTCTGCTGTTCTGATTTTGCTGAAGAGCTGCCTGGTATGTGTGCCAAACTGCTGCCTCTTTCTCCTTCTTGTCCAGAAATCTCCCTTGCTCTCTTGCTCTCCTTCTCCCAATCTGCTCATGAAAGAATGAATGATCTTTTCCTCTAATATAACTCCAAATGACTTTTGGGTGATCAAAGTGACTTTTGGGTGATCTCTAAATCCAATGGCTGAAATAGATTTAGATCAATGGCCGAGATTAAATGCACATTTAAATCTCACTTTCTATTTTTTAATTCACCCCACTTTAATAAAGACCCACTTAGTCATTTATTTCCAAAGTCACTTTTCCTTTCTAATTTTACATTAACTTTATAAAAGTCACTTTAAAATTAGACTTAGTAACTTTATCACTTAAAGTCACTTTTAAATTAGATTTTAACTTTATAAAAATTATAAAGTCACTTTAGGAGAAAATTAAAATCTTTTGGACACTTTTCCCTAGGCCAAAGATCAAAGCCTTAGGGAACCACCTGCCCTCCGGTACCAAATTTCAAC
>APFE030243312.1:6644-26959 GCA_000404065.3 Pinus taeda
GCATACAACTCAAATGGTATTTCTATCTTTGTTTGAAGTCATTCTGTGTATGTGAATTCGCTGTGTAATTATTCTTGTTATCGTTAATTGTATGCATGCGCATCAACAAGAAATCTTACTCATTCCACTATTGGGTGTTTATATGATTGCCTTATTTTTAATTATGTATGCGTTAATGATATGAATGCATAAAGTGTAGTAGTATCGCTTGAATCGTTGCGCTTAACTATTTAGGTACAACAATCTTTAATAATTTAATATCTATGTCTATACAAATGCAGTCATCTATATAATTGTATTTGTGGATATAGAACATCAAAAGCTACACTTTAGAGTTCAAATAGACTCCCGGGATAGTTTTATTTACTTATATTTCTGTCAATAGTTTTAGTCATCTGCCTATCGCTAGTGTGATCTACAAAGTATTCATTCATCCCATCTATCTATTTCTGGGAAACTGGTCCCATTACCCCCAGTCGGAGCCACTATCCCAAACGGAAAAGGAGCTGCACTAAGGTCCGGACCGGGTGGTTTCCCCAATGTGGGTGCAGCGATTTTCGAGGCATCAACACAACCATGTTCACTTTTACTTTTATTGCATCATTCTACATATCAACAAGTGTAGCAGATTCTCTCTCTCTAAGCAAAAGAGAAAAATCAGAATCAAAAGCTTCAACATATCTCATTTGTGCTAAGGCTTTCGGAGGTTTCAAGCGAGCTGGGATTGAGTTAAACACTTTGTTAAACCTCTTTGAGAAATTTTGAATGGTTTCATCCTATGCCCTTCTAAGATTGTTATACTGAGTAAGTGCTTGAACCGGATTGGTTCTATTTCCCCATTTCCTTAGAAAGCTATGTTCAAATTCTACCCAATTATGAATGCTTCTTGCTGTGAGGGCTTTAAACCATTTTATAACTTCGCCAATAAAGGTCTGTGCAAATAATCTTAGCTTCACATCCTCATCATCAACTTCCTCTCTGTCAGCAAAATCATTAAATTTGTCTACATGTTCTTCCACTGTGATTTCTTCATCACCACCCCATGTTCGAATTCTTGTAGCATATTTGCTAGGGAGATCATGTAGAACAATAGGGAGTGCAAGTGGGACATACCTAGTAGGTATGACCATGATTAAAGGAGGAACAGTAGTGACAAGGATAAAAGGGACAGAGGAGGAAGAACTGATATGAGGAGGGTTGCTTGTTTTCTAAAAGCCACTAGGAATAGCAGAAACAGAAGATGAGGAACTGATACAAAGAGGACTACTTGGGCTTTGCAAACTAGTGACAAATGTACTCCAATTTGGAAGAGGTAAACCATCTTTAGATCTTAACAAGGCTTGAAAAGGATCAAGTTATTTCAGTTTATCTAAGGCTTCCCTTTCTAATAATAACTCAGAAGTAACTACTTCCCAAACTTCCTCTTTATCTTCTTGTGATACTAAAGCTGAGGTGTCAATTCCTCTCTTTTGAAAATCTAAGATAATACCAATGAGTTCATCTTCGTTTTCCGATCTAAACAACACCTCATGAATTTTATCATCAACTATTTTGTCTTCAGGGCTTCTTGAGAATTCAGAGGGTAAAGATTTCGAATAAGATGGAGTACCTGGTGTTTCAGTAAATCTTTGTTTGCTTCTTGAAAGAGTGTTGGGATTGTCCACGGGAGTAGGTGGATTTGGGTCAAGATTGCTTCGTGTATATCTCCCTCCCAAAGCCACCTTTAAAACATTGAAAATGTATGGAGTCACCAAGGTAGATTGCAGCCTCGAAAAGTTTTCTGAGCTCCTGCTACCTTCAGAATTTCAACTTCTTGATTTCGGGAATGAGTAATCTTCATCATTGAGGCTTCTTGGAACCATTATGTTGTGACGATGTATGTCACGTGGATTCCATGTTTATTTTAGTCTTTCTAATATTTATATTAGGGTTTACCAATGTTGGGTTTATAATATTAGTCCCTTGGGTTTAATATTATTTCCTTGGGTTCATAATCCCTTGGCATTTTAGTATTAATCCTTTGTGTTTATTATTAACTTGGGTTTATAATATCAATCATGGTCATCTTTATTAATCTCTTGTGTTTGTGATATCAATTCCTTGTGCTTCTTGATCCCTTAGGTTTTTAATATTTATCCGTTGGGTTCACTAATTCCTTGGGTTTATAATATTAAATGGTTGGGTTTATTAGTTCCTTAGGTTTATAATATTAGTCCCTTTTGTTTAATATTATTCTCGTTGGTCCATAATCGCTTTAGATTTTAGTATTAATCCCTTGGGTAATAATAAAGAAAAGGATATATATATTTGGATTAGTGTGGGTGGGAGATCAGCTAGGGTAACAGGCTTTTACAGAGGTTGTTCTCCATGGAAGGACCCAAAGGAGAGAGCTCCACTCCCTCCTACAAGCAGGCTGTGGCCAATAGAGGTAAAAAAGCAATAGATCATGATCGAGGTCTTTCAGAAGGAGGGAAAAGGAACAATGAAGAGGAGCAAGATGGCACTAAATCAAGGGAGAATAATAGCACTACAGAAAATGAGGAAGAAGACAAGGAACAAGGAACAAAAGGAAAAGCACAAAAGGGCCCACATAAACCCAAAGCTACTATCACACCCAGAGTAGTTTTAAATGATCCTGCTTTGCAGGCACATAAGGACCACATGCAGACATATGCAATCATTTGTAAATTCATTGGCTTATGGCCCACTGAAAAAGGTTTACAAACGTGGATTAAATACCACTGGAAACCTAAAGGAATCATAGACCTACATCTGGGAACACATATTTCATTAAATTTGGAAGTTTTCTATTACATGGCCTTCAACAACATTCATTCTTTTGTAAATCGCCATATTATCTTAATCCAACATAAAAATAATTTTAGTATGTCTAACATCCAATGAAGATATTATAGTTATGGATAATGGACTAGATTCCTCGATGTTTGAATTTTGTGTATGATGACTCTAACCCCCTTCCCCACAACCTACGGTGGATTTATTGATTGAATGATGGTGATGTGAGGATCTTAGTGTAAATGGCAAGGATGTGTTCCTTGCGTTGCATTAAAACTATTCTACTAAAAACTTAGTAAAATGTTTTTGTGCTCAATTTTCCTATGGTCCCTTTGTGCCTTTATGAAGCACTAATGAGGGGGTGATCATTCATCTTCGTAGCATTGAGGGATCCATTATAAAAGTTAGGCATTGTTGATCTAGTTATTTCGAGGAGGTTAGGCACCATTGGTCTATCTCCACTCAAAGCCAAGTATATCAAATGATATTTCTTAAACGGGTATTCAAGTCGTTCCATTGTGATGGACAATGTCACAAATTGAAGTAAACAAGAATTAGTGGTCTTCTTGTAAGTAGTGGAGACAAGGGTTTTCAAAGATTACTACAGTTGATGATAGTGTGGATATTGATATCTCCTCGTAAACATTGTCAAAACTAATAATAGTCTCGATGTATGCAAATACTAGTCTGAATTGTATGGAAAACCCTGATTGACCATTACTTTTACTAAGAGGAGAAAATGAAAAGATTTTTTAATGGAGAAAAAATAACTGTGAAACATAACTCATGGATTTTAGTTGAAATTAATATAAGTCCTCGTCTTCTTTAATTATTAAATATTTAATGTAAATACATATAAATTATCATTAAGATATTGATTTTGAAGATTAAATATGTATTAAAAGGCATTCATCTATGACACTTGATTTTTCATATAGTCTGAATAAACCACTTTAAGCTCATTATCAATTAATTCTAATTAGTTTTGTAAAAGATATATATTTACTTACGTTAAGAGCTTTATTTCAAAAATAAACTACATTTAAAACCTATATCAATACATATAACTAAATGGAATTGAATAAATAACTTCCAAGTCTTGTTGGATTATATGAGATTATTTTAAGTACAAATAGTTTCTTTAAGAATTGAAATTTACAAAATGTTAATCTTGATGGGAAAATCATGTCATATGGTGAAAAAAGTTTAAAGACATCCATTTATGGCTCATCTATTGAATGAGCTTAAATAGTCTACTTAATGCTCGTTGTGAATTCATTAATCCATGTTGTATTAGAAAATGCATTTTTTACATGGATTTTTATTCTAGAAATAGCAATGTCACATTTATACATTCATATTAAACCACATGATAGTTAAATAAAAATCAATTAATGGTTTCTTGACTAACTGACTTATATGACATGATTACATATAGAAATAATTGATTTAAGAATGCATAGTTAGAAAAAGTTGTCAATTCAAAATAGAATAAACCAGTTAGAACTCATCAACAATTTGATTTTAAATTATTAATTTTCTAAAAAATATATCTTTACTTACATTAAAAACTTTATATCAAAAACAAATTGCATGTATGCGTACATACATACTAAATATAATTTAATACATATTTGTCTTGTTGGCTTCTATGAGATTATTTCAATTACAAATAATTTATTTAAGAAATGAAATTTACCAAATGTTAATAGGGGTGGGAAAATCAAATGTCATATGCTGCAGAAGTTTAATTACATGTATTTATGACCAGTACCATGAATGAACTTGAACAATCTACTTAACATTCATTACCAATTAATTAGTCCATGTGTTGTTTGGAAAAACATTTAATTTGACATGGAGTTTTATTTCAAAAAACAATGTCACATTTATACATTTTTATTAAACCCCATGATAGGAAAATAAAAGTCGATAAATGGTTTTATATAGACCACTTAGAACTCATTATCAATTAATTATAATTTGTTTATATATATATATATTAAGAGCTACATTTAAAAAATGCATCACATTTATAAACTTCTATCAATCCATATAACCAAATAGAATTTTTCAAGTCTTATTATATTCTATGAAATTATTTAAACCACAAATAAACTATTTAAGAATTGAAAATGACAAAATATTAATATGGATGGGAAAATCAATGCTTTATGGTAAAAAAGTTTAAATACAACCATTTTTCACCCATGTTTTTAATGAGTCTAGATGGTCCACTTAACACATTGTTAATTAATTATTCCATGTTTTATTAAGAAGATAATTTTGTTTTACATAGAGTTTTATTTCAAAACAATACAATATGAAATTAATACTCGTAATAAATTAAGTGATAGAATTATGGATTAAAAATCGAATGCCCTACAATTTAACTAGTATTCACCTATGTGCCATCACCCATTAGCCTAAAGTGTCCACTTTAAAGGATTTACAATAAGCATACATTAAAAACATAAAAAACCAAACATGGGGGAAAAGGCCTGAGCCTCACTGTATTATATTCTTCACACTCTCAATGTAATGCAATGTAATGTACAAATAATGATAATAGTACAAATAAGTACATGAAGAAGTTTGTCTCAAGATAGTACGTCTATCTTGGACACTATGGTTGAGGAAATCTCTCAACCAAACACTAATCTAGGAGTCTAACTAGTTAAAGAGAATCTCTCAACCAACTAGGCCTAAACTAACTCCTAACCATGAGGAACGAACTCAATCTAGAAAGGTAGAATTAAGTTCAGCTTTCTTGATTTTAATTAATTAAATTGTTTTGGACTTAGAATTATTTTCATCACATGAGAGTGAGGCTAACATTTCCCCCCTCAATCATAAATCCAAAATAAGAACCGGGAACCATATTCCAAGTTCTCATGCTGAAACTGTTGATCCTAAAAAAAAATTGTTTGAAAAACCGCCAAAGTTGGATGTTGGAAAAACTCCAATCTGAAGAGAACATGAATCAGCTGCAAGTCTGATTCATCTCTAAAATTTGCTTGACGACTCCATCACGTGCCAAGCTGCAAAAGTATCCATCTATCCTTCAGTTAGCATCCTTTGTCTTCTGACAAAATGTTGATGACGCCCACTAGCAAATTTTCTTTGTCTACTGCTAAAATATTAAGAACGCCCACTGGTAAATTTGCTGATGTCAAAACAGCTCACTGCTACTTTTGTTGTTGAATGCCCACTAGCGAATTTGCTGATGTCAAAACTGGTCATTGTAGTTTTTTGAAAACTGCTCACTGTTGCTTTTGTTGTTGAATGCCTAGTGGCGAATTTGTTAATGTGAAACTGCCCACTAGCTAGTTGATGTTGATGATGGAAAAAATTGTTGATCACCCACTAGTGGATTTGTTAATGATGCTGATTGGATAATTTTTCGATGCCCACTGGCTAATGTGGATGCCCATTGGCTAATTTGATGAATACTTCCCACTGGATGCTTTTTCTAATGTTGTCGAGACTTTCATTCTGACAACCTACTTCAATTCCATTATCATTTCCCCCCATTGTTAGCTGAAAGGAGAGACAATTATTTGCAATTGATATATGAACTCCCCCCCTTCAGGTGTAGGAGAGTTTACCATCTTCATTTTACTATATAATTACTCTTCATGTGAAACTGAATCCTTCAGTAACACATAGACAATTGTTGGACTGTAGATGACCACTTCCAAGGATCAATCCATGCATAACTGATCTTCACTCTAGGTGGTTTATTTCTCTTCCAACATCTTTCAAATGAATGATTTTTCTTGCCATAATGGTGATAAGGATGGAGGTCAAAGCATTTACTATGCACATGTCCATTTCGTTTACAATGGTTACAATTAACCATATTCTGATCACTGTTTAGAAAACCAGCACTTACAAATTGAATTAGCTTTGAGAAATCTAGAACAAACAATTTGTTGTATCCTAGGCCATGTTGATCTTTGTTGAAGGAGATTTCTTCCCAAGGTCTAATCACTTTCTTGGAAAGACTATCTTGTTGTTATTGTTCATACTTATTGCTGCTACTAACATGCTGTCCTTGATTTATTAAACCTTTTATGTCACACTGGGCATCAATGATTAAAGGTTCATCTATTTGACATGCTGCATCAAAATGATCAATTTGATCTTTGGTACTACTTGTTGCATCATTTAGTAGTACAACTGATTGGATGAGATCACTTGTGTCAGGAATTATATCAACTTGTTTGCTTAGATCATTTGTGTTGCAACCTTCATTAATATGTTGAATAAGATCAGTTGTATCACAACTTTCATTTGTTGTTGTGATGAGGTCTTCTATGTCACAACTTGCATCTGTCTTCTCTACACATTGTTCATCTAGTAAATCATGCTTTTCACTTAATTAATTTGAAGTGAATGAATGAGTTTTTCTTTGACTTTGAGCTCAATTTGAAAGTCTTTTGTTGCTTCTAATGTACTGGCCATTTGATTGATTAAGCTTTGATTCTACTTCAACTTCCATTCCAGTATTTCATCTGTGTTCTGTAACTCATGATTGCAATCTTTCAAATCTTTAATCACCAGTTCTGCACTTTCAAGACATTTTCCTCCTTTACCCATGTTGATATTTGACATGCTCGCCTAAACTTGCTTTAATCAATTTCACACTCGCTTGATTTGCTTTAATTAACTTCACACTCGCTTGAATTTTGTACAAGGATGAGGGTGTCAGATACCGCCAAAAATGCACCCAATGTTTACAATGACAAGCTCAAATGATATTGACTCACTTGAAGAGAATTAACTCAATTAATTTACTTAATTGAGGAGAATTGACTCACTTTACCTCCTACAAATTCACAATTTGGGTGTCGGTTTCGACCGAGAATGCACCTTTTCAATGTTATTTGAATTTGCTTACAAGTTAACTTACAAATTATGATTTTGCAAGTTACACAATGACCAATTGTCATTGGAATGTTGATGTAGTCTTTTGAAATGCATGAGTTTGTAGTTACATTAACTTGATTTCCTTGCGTGAATTTGCTTGTTGATGTAAAATGCTGATGTTTCCAACTTTGATTATGTGTTGTAGTTGCACAAATGCATGTGATTGTTTGTGCTTGATTGAATGCTTATTGCAACTTCTTAATTTCAGGTGCTTTGATTAATGTGCTTGTTTCATTCACTTGCTTTAACTTGTGCGTGTTAGATAAGATAATTGTAGTGTCAAAACTAGACACAAAAAATAAGCAACATCAAAAATCATGCACTACACAAGGTGTTCCTAAGATACCCTTATTCAATTTCGGGCGGATCTAGGATACTACAACACTGCAAAAAATATGTCTTTATTAAGTATTTGAGTACATCAACCTTTCATCTTTACAACATCTTCACTGAAATTTCTCAAGCACAAAGTTTGAGAACTCCTTGGAGGCAAACTGTCTTCAAAACCCTGGATGTTCACTAACTCAATCTTTCTCAAAATAAAAAATTACTTTGAATTAAAACAATGGCTTTTTCTTTTAAAAATATTCCCTTATCACTACAAATTTACAATATATACGTCTTATGACTCCACAAAATCACTTATTACTCCATTACATAAAGAATTATAAATACTCCTTATCTCTCCAAAATGTACAAAAGTCACTTCTCACTCCAAAATATTAAAACATACCCTTATTACTCCATTAACTTTATCATGATTACAAATCTTTAAAAAAATGCATTCATAACCTTATTTCTCCCAAAGCTCCCTAAAACACTTTGTGATCATACTTTCCATTAAAATATTATTAAAACTTTATGAAGTCACTTAAAATCAAGTTTCTTTTTAAACTTTCAAATCACTTTATAAAAAATGAGCTAACGTTTCAAATGTGAATGTAAAAATTATAAAGCACACCTCATGATATGCTTATGCATATAATTGGTTGAGAGGTTGAGAGATCAATTACACACCATAAAATAACTCGTTGAAAACACAAATACTCCACGCAAATGCTAGTTCCTTTTTTAAACGCACGCTAGTTCCACACTTCTGAGTATAGAGCAATGTATACAATGATAACAACTCTTTCAGCATTCCTTCCACTATGTTCGGTCCTTCTGCAGGTCTCCTCTTCTCCACATTCCGCCAATGCATAAACTATACCCTTCACTGTACCCTCTTTTGTTTAACACATAATCTACAATTCACAACAATATCACCAAGATACTTTTCACCAGACATGAAAATAATTATCTTTAGAAGTTAAAGAAAATAAAAACTTGATTTAAGATATTTTCTGTTGTTTTTCCTTTTCCGTGTCAATGGAGAATACTTGTTATTGGGCTTCTCCAGCATTTTGGAGATCAGAGTTTTGCACCAAATTTGACTCTCCCCCAATACTACCAATAACAATACACAATTCCATGCGAATTTAAGATTTGCTTAAAGTGCAAGCCTAATCCATGAGACTTTGAAATCGTCCACCTTCCGAGGGCCTCTTAATTTACCCAAGACATATCAAGTCTCTTTCAGTGTTATGACCCAAAAAATTATGAAGTGCAACCTCCAAGTTGTAGGGTGTCACCGAACCAAATACAATGCCCATTGATATCTCAATTGACTTCACTTAGCAACAAGCAAACATGGTAACGCTAATCACTTTTTCACTCATGCTTTTGGCATCCTTTTCCCAATTCCTTTGAGCAGCGATAAGTAATATGAATCTTCAAATAGTATGTATGCATCGAACAAATCATAAAATTAACAGCTTGAGATATGCCCTATGTCCAGAAATTAACAATTGTTGCACGTAAAAAAGGATATCATCATTGAATACCAAGGGAAACCTTCAATGTGAAAGCCTTTCTCGTGAGTATTGTTGTGATGCATTCCTCATCATTGCTACAAACTCTTCATTGCTCTTTCACTTTTCTGACAAGGATTCTCCATGATTTTAGAATTCAAAAATATTAAATAATGCAACACATCGTTTTATCTTCACACCAAAACTCACAATGATTTGCAGAAAATCTATTCTAAAGCACAAATATTTTCTACACTCTTATAAGGGAGGCAAAGCCAAGGTCCATATGGCTTTGATACCACAATAAATGATTTACAATAAACATACATTAAAAACATAGAAAACCAAATAGGGCAGAAAAGGCTTGAGCCTCACTATATTATATTCTTCATACTCTCAATGTAATGCAATGCAATATACAAATAATTGTAATAGTACAAATAAATACATGAGCAAGTTTGTCTCAAGACAGTACGTCTATCTTGGACACTATGGTTGAGGAAATCTCTCAGCCAAGCACTAATCTAGGAGTCTAACTAGTTTGAGAGAATCTCTCAACGAACTAAGCCTAAATTGACTCCTAACCATGAGGAACAAACTCAATCTAGAAAGGTAGGATTAAATCCAACTTTCTTGATTTTAATTAATTAATTTGTTTTGGACTTGGAATTGTTTTCATCACATGAGAGTGAGGTTAACACACTTAATACTTATTATCTAGAGATTATAAGACTTATTTTTGGAAGAAATGCATCATAAAATATGGCTATTATATATCACATTTATACACTCATATTAATGGACATAACTAAGTACAAATTAGTATAATTCTAGCTCAAATGATATGATTTCAGTTTATTTAAAATACAAATTTACAAAAAATTAACTTTAAGTAATAAAATTAGATGTCGTATAGTTCAAAGACATAATTCATCCATGATATTGTTTAACCAGACCTTGATAGTCCACTTAGAAATCATTATCATTAATTATATGTTTTTTAAGAAATGCAAAACTATTTACAATATATTTTTATCCCAAAAATTAAAAATCATATTAATGCACTCATTTTAATGCATTTTATATGTAAACAATGAATAACTGACTTTGTGCCTTGTTGATTTTCAATATGATATGATTGCAACTACAACCATCAATTGATTTAAGCATATAAATTTATGAAGATTATGAATTGAGAAATCACATATCTTATGCTTCAAAAAGTTCAATTCATTCACCTATGACACATTTTTCATTAGCCTTAATAGTGAATAATTAATTGTGAATAGTGAATAGTGCACATAGCATTTATCAGGCAAATTATTACAATTTATTTAGTAAGAATTACGCCTTTGTTTGCAAGGAGTTCTATTTCAAAGCTTATATTTCACATTTATATATGATTATTAATGCATATAAGTAAACAAAAGTCATTAAAAATAACATGTCTCGATGGTTCATGTAAGATAATTTAAAAGGCAAACAATTCATTTAAGAACAAAAACACACACACACACACACATTTTAGATTTTAAAGTAACAAAAAAAAAAAATCGATACAACAAAAAGCCATTGCAAAATTTTTTATAAATAATAAGAGATATAGATATTAATATAATTGGCAATTTCCCATATATTTAAAAAAATATAAGGTCATACAAATTGATACAAAAAAAGATAATTTAAAAGGCAAACAATTCATTTAAGAAGCACGCACACGCACACACATTTTAGATTTTCGAAAAAAAAAAAATCAATACAACAAAATCGTTGCAAATTTTTTTATAAATAATTAAGAAATGTACATCTTAACTTGGAGTTCTTTATGAAATAAGAAATAATAAGAAATTTTATAGTTGAACTTGGAGTTCTTTATGACAATTTCCAAAGACTCTCGTACATTATTACAAAACCAAAGTTCTACTAAGAGAATTGTAGTAAAGTCATTCATCAGATTTTTTTCGATAAGAAGTCGAAAATATTCACTATAATATCCCTTCTGGAATGGTCATTTTTTCAAAACCAGTGTATCCAAAACAGCAAGGTCAATATGTAAAATTGGTTGCAACTGACATTGGAAAAGAGTGCAAAAGTGTTGACAAAAGATTAGGGCCCCGAAAATGACAACCAAATTCAAAATTGTTGCAACCTGTTGAACACTTGTTGATCCATTTATCATTCTATTAAGGACTCCACATGCTTGCTGAGAAAGGGACTCTATCTTTGTATTACGTGTTCCTTTTACATAAGTAGACCCCTTCACCATGTTGCAAAAATTGGAAAATATCATAATGCTCGGGAATGTTGAATTTGGTAAGAGTCTTTTCATTCAATTTCTCATCATGACTTTGACAATATGTAACCATTGCATCCAATATTGTTCCACTGGTTTTCAATTTAGAACAATAATCTTTTAATTTTATGGCATCTATTAGATGATTAAGTGGAATAGAAAACCAAATGGTTGCATCCAATAGCTTATTTACTACTGAAGCAATTTCTTCCATGGTCAATCCCTGAATGGTTCAAAGAGTAGTTGTTGTCACACTGTGTAAACTATTTCTCTTGTAGTTCTGAAAATCGAGTTGGCTTGGAGAACACTTTAATGTGCCTAGTTGATAACAGTTAAAAACAGTGTCCCATTTATCCCAAATAGGTTGATCAAGTTATACATTAGGGGATTTTTGAGGTCTAAAATGGGCCTCCTAAGAAAAATGTACAACCAAAATAAACTTTATAAGAACCAATAAGATTCAAGATGATGATGTTAGCCATGGGGGATGATTCACCATTTCTGGAGTAAAAAAATACAAAGATTAAAAATAATAAAATAATAAAACTAGTTTTTCAACTCGTATTTTCAACTTATCTCCCTAAGTTTTTATTCAAATTTCAAGCGAGAGTACTCGTTGGATGCAAAATTTAATTCTTCATCTAAGGAGTACCCATGTTGCATACTTTCAATGGACTCTACCACACAAAAAATGGGAAATACATGAAAAAACGTGATTACAATCATGTTTTTCATGTATTTCTCATTTTTCTTGTAGCAAAGTCCATTGAAAGTATGCAACATGGGTACTCCTTGGATGAGAAGTCAAATTCTGCATCCAACGAGTGTTTCTGCTAGAATTTGAGTAAACACATACGAAGATAAGTTGAAAATACAAGTTGAAAAAATAGTTTTGTCTTTTTTCCCTCTAAAATTTGATGATGTAATCTAATATTATTTTATTATTTACACTATTATTTTATAATTTCCTTAGAAGGCCCATTTTAGACCTCAAGAATCCCCTAATGAAATTTTTTTTATCAGAAAAAATTGTAATTGGACAATCGAATAAGGAGCACAACATTTCATCATCGATATGATAAAATAATAAATATAAACTAATCAACAACCATTTATTAGCATATTGTCTAACCATTGTAACAAAGTATAAACTAATTTTAAAATTGTCATACCATTTAAAGATTTTGGTGTCGTGTTTCTTCAACTTCTTTTTTCCTTAGATGCTTCCTTTGAATTCTCACTAGGTTCATAGTCCATGGTTTCTAAAGAAAAAAAATTAAAAAGCTATTATCACAATTTCGAATTATTGAAGAAAGTATGAATTTATAAATACTATAACTACACGCATCATTTTTTGTGTAACAAAATGAACAAGAACAATAACAAGTGTAGAACTCACAATAATAACTAATCATGGTGTTGATTAGAAAAAAGGCGCCCCCAAATAATTTATTATATTCTTTTAATCATGACTATAGGCAAGCTAGCACCTACTAGCTTTCCTTATAGCACAAGCATAAGCACATTTCCAAAAGACATTACATTGTGAATAAATAATTGTAGAAACTACAACATCATATTTACACAAAATTTATCTTTTATAGCCAGTGTATGGTCTTAGCTTGTTTTAGAAACCATAAAAGCAAAATACAATGAAAGAACATTAAGTATTGCAATCATTAGATTTTCTTCTAGATCTTCGTCTAGCACAAAGACAAACACATAACAACATTGCAAGGTAAAAGAAATAGAGAATGTGATAGAATTACTTATAGCAGAAACACAAGCATATTGCCAACAAGAATGTTGCAAAGCAAAATCAATATTTGCATCCTAGATTTCTTTCTATCACAGACACATGGATATTGTCAATAAAAACATTGTATTGTGAAATAAATCTAGCACATGCTAGAAATATTTTTAGCATGAACACATGCATATTTCCAAGAAAAACATTGCAAACCAAAAAAAAATCTAACACAAGCTAGATTTCCTTCTAGCACAAACGCAAGCATGTTGACATTAAAAATACTGCAACGCAATGGAAATGTAACACATGCTAGACTCCCTTCTATCACATAAAAGAAGATTCCCAACAACAAAATTGCATTGTACAGTAAGTCTAGTGCATGTAAAATTTCCTTTTATCACAAACACAAACACATTGTCAATAAAAACATTGCAATAATAATCCTTCCTAAGACATCACTATGCTTATGAAAATTGACCTTGCTTTTTAGAGACAATGAGGTTCTAGTCCATACCTACATAGACTATTATTTCAATATAAAAAATGTTAAACCCTCTAATTATTAGAAGGCCCTTCATATGGAATATGTGGTCTAAGAATGGGATATGGTACAATGATAAGCATGTTGCCAACAACAACATTGCATTGTGAAAGAAAAAAAAATTCTATGTTACCCTCTATCACAAACACAAGCACATTGCCAATAAAAACATTACAAGGTGAAATAAATATATTGCACGTTAAATTTCATTTTAGCATAAAAACAAACACATAACAACATCGTAGGGTGAAATAAATCTAGCATGTGCTAGAATTACATTTAACAAAAATACAACATGTTTCCAACGACAATATTGCAAAGAAAATTAAATGTAGCAGATGCTAGATTTATTTCTAGTACAGACACAAGCACATTGCCAATAAAAAAAACAAACAAACAAACAAACTCATAACGTTGGTAGTTGAAAGAAATCTAACATGTGCTAGATTTACTTCTATCACAAACACAAATGTGTTGTCAACAACATTACAGGGTAAAAGAAAATCTAGCACATGCTATATTTCCTTATAGCACAAACATAAGTAAATAGCATTTTTGTATGGCTAAAGAAACATAATACATGTTGGATTTACTTCTAGAACAAACACGAGCATATTACCAATAGCATCATTATAAGGCAAAAGGAATTTAGCATCCACAAGATTTTCTTCTAGCACAAACAAGAACGCATTGCGAATAATAACTTTGTAAGGTGAAAGAAATCTAATGTGTGCTATATTTCATTCTATCATAAACACAAGCACATAACAACATTGCAAGGTGTCAGAAATCTAGTATATGCTAAATTTACTTCTATCACAAACACACGTATATTGTCAACAACAACACTGCAAGAAACCTAGTGCATGCTAAATTTCCTTCTAGCATAGACAGAAACACATTGCAAAATAAAAACAATGCAAGGCATTTGATTTCCTTCTAACGCAAGTAACTGTATTTTCAAAATTAATATTGCATTGTGAAAAAAATATAACACGTACTAGATTTTTTCTAGCACAAATTCACAAACATACTGCCAACAACAACATTACTAGACAAAACAAATCTAAAACATGTTAGATTTACTCCTATCAAAAACACAAGCACGTTGCAAATAAAAACATTAGAAGGTGAAAGAAATATAATGCATAGTATATTTCCTTCTAATGCAAACATAATCACATAACAACATTGTAAGGTGAGAAAAATTTAGTCTGCATTATATTTACTTCTAAAACAAATATATAAATATTTCCAATGACAACATTACATGACAAAACAAATCTAGCACAAGCTAGATTTCCTTTTAGCCCAAACAAAAACATGTTAGCAATAACAACATTGCAAGGTAAAAGAAAATCTAATATGTCAGATTTCCTGTTAGCGCAAACACAAGCACAAAACAAAATTATAGAGTGAGAAATCTAGCAAGTGCTAGATTTATGTCTACCACAAATACAAGCATGTTGAAACAACAACATTGTAGAGTATAAGAAATCTAGCCTATGGTAAATTTTCTTCCAACACAAACACAAGTACATTTCAATTTGAAAGAAATCTAGCGCATCTTATATTTCCTTCTAGCACAAACACAAGCACATAACAACATTGTAGGACTAAAGTAGTCTAGTGCATGCTAGATTCATTTATATCACAAAGACAAGTAGATTGCAAGATGATGGAAACAAAACACATGCTAGATTCCTTCTAGCACAAGCAACCATATTTCCAACAACATTTCATTGTGAAATAAATCTAGTGCATGCAAAATTTCCTTCTAGCCCAAAGATAAGCACATCGCCAATAACAACATTGAAAGGTGAAATAAATATTATGTGTTTTAGATTTCCTTCTAGTATAAACACAAGCAGGCACAAACATTGTAAGGTGAAATAATTCTAGCACATGCTAGATTTACTTCTAGCACAAACACAACCATGTTGACAACAATAACATTACAAGGCAAGGAAAAATAGTGCTTGCTAGATTTCTTTCTAACACAAACACAAGCTCATTACAGGATGAAAGAAATCTAACCCGTGCTAGATTTCCTTCTAGCACAAACACAAGAACATAACAACATTGTAGGGTTAAAGAAATATAACACACTAAATTTATTCTAGAACAAATTGAAACATATTGCCAATAACAATATTGCAATAAAGGAAATCTAGCATGTGCTAAATTTCCTTCTAAGAAAATCACATGCAAAATTCCAATAACAACATTGCAAGGTCAAAGAATTTTAGCACATTTCCTTCTAGCACAAACAACCAAATTTCCAACCACAACATTGCATTGTGAAAGAAATCTAGTGCATGTTAAGTTTCCTTCTAGCTCAAACACAAGCACATAAAAACAATGTAACGTGAAAAAAATATAACATGTGCTATATTTAATTTTAGAAAAAAGACAAGCCTATTGCCAACAACAACATTATCAAGCAAAAGAAATCTAACACATCCTAGATTTCATTCTATCATAAACACAAGTGTATTTCTAATAACAACATTGTAAGATGAAAGAAATCTAACGAATGTTAGATTTCCTTTAGCACAAATAAGCACATAATAAATTTAACCCTTAGTAGCTCCCACACACATACTTTTATTTGCATGTCTCTTTTTTGACACCTAGCACCCCTCAAGTCATGTCATGGACTTTTTTGAGAAGCCAATGCACTTTTATCATAATTATTATGTTATATGAAACTCGCTTTGTATGCACATGGGGTCTTACCCCCCATACTATTTTCATCTTATTTGGTCTACAATGCTAATGCGTTTATTGGTGTGCATGAAATATCATATTTGCAACACCAGACTTTTTAGCCTCAAAACATATAAAGGCATATGCACACCGATACTCTGGTCCCAAAACATATACACAAACATGCACTTTGACTTTAACACTCGTTACCTTTCCCATTTATTATAAGCATTGTAAATTAATTTAAATAAAAATTTGTCGAGTTTAGGGACACATCTCATAGTTAAAGAGGGAGGGAATTGTCTAGGATACTGATTGTTTGATAGCATCCATGGAGGTTGACAAGTGTGCACAAGGGACATGTAAAAATATCGGCTAAGGATGAGGACAAGAGTATGCCTTTGAGTAACTGAACACAGGACAACAAGACCAATGGAAAGTTGGCCACGTAGCAAGGAACCAGTTTGTGACTAGGTGCACATAGGATTGTTGGCCACCTATGGTAACAACAGAAAAATCTAGGAAACAAGGGGGAACAACAAACAATCTAGAGTATCAAGAGGACACGAGCAAGAGAGGAGCAGTGCAGAGGGCAGAGGTAATGAGCTCCTAAGAGAAATTGAGAATAAACAACAATGGTAGAGGACACTGTGTCGTAACCAAAAGAGGAGATCCTTCGAAGAAGCTTGGGGAAAGTTTGACAGAGGTGTAAATGGTGAACAATCAACGTAGAGAGCCCTTGACAATGTTGGGGAAAAACTTTTTGTGAAATCTAGAGCATCGAGATTAAGTGATTTCTCTTCTATTGATAACTGTTTGTGAATGCTTTTTACTTCTTAGATTAGGATCTTCTTTTACTTATGTTATTATAGTGTTATTCTTCATCAACCAGTTACCAATGCATAAACCATAAAGAGACAAGAGACACAAAATATAGGCTATCAAACAGGGCCAAAAGCTCTCCCACTTCAGAGGAAAATCGAAATGAATTCTTCTTCCTATAGAGACTTCAATTAATGAATACGAAACCTAAACCCTTGACCAAGAGCCCTCTAAGACCAATACACAAGGCTTCTGAGCTTGACCCTTTCCTTCCTTGAGTCAATGATGGTCAAACTATTACTTCTTCTTTCCTTCTTAGCTACTCCTTAGACTTCAACTTTCTGTTGTACTTGGCTTAATTCAGAAACCTTAACACATGTGAATCATCAAAATTGTAACCTTAATTTCCTTTGCTTTAGGTGGAGGCTACTTCTTCGTCAACTCCACTTGAGATACACCCTTGCTTCTTCCTTAACTTAACCTTCCAATGGGACTACAATATATCAGCTTCTTCTGCAACAAGGACAGTCCCTTTTCTTCGCACATGTGAGATCAAAGTGACCAAAAAACATACCCAAATGATGCCAAAGACTTCACTCTACTTCTCTTCCTTCTTCGCTGATGATTAGGCTTCCTTCTAATTGAACTTCGCATATCTTTATTTCATACCGAATTCTTCACCGAAATTTTGCCTTTTGGAATGAGGCTGAGCTGCCTATTTATAATTGTTTCCCAGTTAATTAGGCTGACTTGAGAGAGGGTGAGCCGACATGTCCTTTTGTGAAGATTATTTATTCAATCTTGTAGCTGACTTGTAGGAGGTGCCTTTGATTGATCTTGGAGGGCCTTCTTATACATGTAAAGACTCATACACAAATGTAACATGCCCAAGAAGGGTCCTTTATACATGACATTCAATCAATTTGACTTTTATGACTAGATAACAATACCTAAAGGTTCAAAAATGGGAACCTTAACTAAATAAAATCCCTTGATCATAAAACCCATGATAATTTTATTTTATTCTTTTCATAAAATCACAATTACACATATCATTACGAAGACTGAACCTAGTGTTAAAATTGGCAACTAGGGCAAAACACCACGTGGGTCATCTTATTTATGGAATCTGATATTTTTCTTGGATCCCTGTCATCGAGAGGTGTAGGATTGATCTAAAGATCATCTGATTCCGATATGTATTCATGGAGTTATGAATTTATTTGTGTTATGGAACAATTCGTCAAGGTTGGCCAGCAACCAAATAACCCCCACATGTGCTCAGCGTTTTAGTATAAAAGGAGATGACTTGAGAGTCATTTCACACACACTTCTCTCTTGATTTTTCTCCACTTTTCTTAGGTTTTAGTGTGAGAGAAATCTAGGAGAAGAAGCCCTAAACGTTGGAGGAAAGAAACCTAAGCATGGAGGCCATAACACAATCCTGCCACCCTAGCCTATGACAGCTCTACGCACAACCTAGAGGATGCATTCATGAAGGGATGCCCTAATCCTCCATGCTATCCTAGCCGCAGTCAAGATAAAGATATACGTTGTCCTAAACATACCAAGGTTGCCCTAGCCGCAAGCCTATGGTGCCCTAGATGCAGGCTTAATGTGGTTGAAAAAGTAGTATTGTTTTAGGGTCTATTTGAGGGTGTAGGAGGGTTGAGTTCCCTTGCTGGAAGAGTCACAACCATAGGATAGTTTTGAGGGCACTTTGGAGGGGTGAAAATACATGGAAAGGCAGCCGCAACCCTACACAATCTTGATGTAGGATGTCGCAGTAAATTACATGCAGGCCGAAGGGTAGACAAGGGCTAGGGCAACCCATAATTGAAGAAACCACCCTCGACCCCTCAAAGAAGGGAAACCACATTTCTTGGGAATATTTTTGGGAAAAAAAGGAAGGTTGTTTAAGGACTGTTGTGTGCCCTAACCAAACCTAGTTTTATGCAACCAAATAGACCTCAACTATGATCTATTACATACATATTTGGAGCAACATTTGTATGGTGTGTTGGAAGCTAGGTAAGTGGGACAAAAATCTATCATAAGAGCAGCAATAGATAACTAACAATGGGACAACAGTTATGACATGGCATAATTGATGGGACAACATCAATACAATTGGGACAACAGCAATGTTACAATGAAAACATGATAGCAACAATGTAACAATGGGACAACAACAAAGGCATGCTAACAATGAACCAGCAGTGTGGTAAGTCAGGTGCAGTAAGCACATGGTGACAAGCATAGTGTAGCAAGCACATGGGACAGTATGGCAAACAGGGTGTAGCAATGGCACATGATGGTACATGATGTAGTACAACGATGGGTACAATCATGATTGATGAAGGATGATGAGATGCATCATAGTGATGATGGGTGCAGCACAATGCAGCACGGTGAGATGCAGCGTGATGACGAGGTGTAGCACTATGATAGGTGATGGAGTCACCTTGGAGAATCATTTGAAGATACATGTCTTCCACTGAGTTCAACTATCTCATGCATCATCTTCTTAGAGATGATCTATGCTCTTATTTAGATAAGTCAAAGTGTTGATTTCTGTTGTAAATTTACTCTCTCTCTCTCTCTCTCTCTCTCTCTCTCTCT
>APFE030243315.1:0-13674 GCA_000404065.3 Pinus taeda
CACATTCCAAAGAGCAATGGATATTGCTTTTGCTAAAGAGATTCATGACTTTCTTGTCATCTATCTAGATGATCTTACACCCTTCTCCAAATCTGACCAAGACCATTTAAAACACCTAAGGCAGATATTTACTACTTGTAGGAAATATGGAATTTCCTTGAACCCTAAGAAATCCCTGTTTGGTCTAGAAGAAGGTAAACTGCTGGGTCATATTATCTCCAAGGATGGCATCAGAATTGATCCAGACAGAATCCAGGCCATTCAACACATGCCCCATCCCAGGAATATAAAGGAACTACATGCCTTTTTAGGAAAAATCAACTTCTTGAGAAGATTTATCCCAAATCTGGCTGAGCTTAGCAGACTGCTTAACAACATGCTGAAAAAAGATTCCAAGGTTAAATGGACAGTAGATGCTAAACAAGCCTTTGAGAGCATCAAATTTTCTCTTACCCAAACTCCTGTCCTAACTAGCCCTCAATTTGATAGAGACTTCATCATATTCTCCTTTGCTTCTGAACATACAATTGCTGCAGTTTTGCTTCAAAAAGATGATCTGGGAAATGAAAAACCCATAGCCTTCTTTAGCAAAGCTCTAAGAGATGCACCCCTCAAATATCAAATCATGGAAAAACAAGCCTATGCCCTGGTCAAATCCATCAAAGACTTTAGGATTTATATCCTTTATTCCCACATAATTGCCTATGTACCAAGCCCAATTGTCAAAGATATACTTACGCAGGAGAACTTAGAAGGCAGAAGAGGCAAGTGGATAGCAAGTATTTTAGAATTTGACATAGAAATAAAGCCTACCAAACTCATAAAGGGACATGGCTTAGCCAAATTGATGTCTGAAACAAACTTCCAAGCCCTTGACATTAACCAACTAGACAGTGAATAGGAGCTGGCAACTCCAAAGATCAATGTAGCCTTTGAGCAATCCCCTTGGTATTCTGATATCTGTTATGTGTTGCAAAACCTGTGTGCTCCCTCAGGACTGTCTAGAACTAAGAGTAGCTTTGTCAAAATGAAAGCCTCAAAATTCTGTGTCATGGAAGAAGATCTGCTTTGGAGAAACCATGAGGGCATCTTACTAAATTGTCTGATTGAAGGTGAAGCCAACAAGATCATGGAAGAATTTCACGCAAGAGAGTGTGGTGGGCATCTTTACTGGAAATCCACTGTAAACAAAATACTAAGAGCTGGATCTTACTGGCCCACTATCTTTTCTAATGTCAAGAGATTTACCACTACATGTCACAAATGTCAAGTGTTTGAGGGAAAGAGACAACTGCTGCCTCTACCCCTAAGGCCTATTGCAACAGAGAAACCATTTCAGCAATGGGGCTTGGATTTCATTGGTGAAATCAATCCCGCCTCTTCAGGCCAGCATAGGTGGATTCTTACAGCAACAGATTACTTCACAAAGTGGATTGAAGCAATCCCATGTAGATAGGCAAATGACTCTACCATCATACAATTCCTGGAGACAAACATTCTGGCTAGATTTGGATGCCCTGACAAAATAATAACAGATAATGCTGCTGCCTTTAGATCTAAAAAAATGGTCAATTTCTGTCATAAATTTCATATTACTTTGGGCCACTCTACTGCATATTATCCCCAAGGAAATGGCCTGGCAGAATCCTCAAACAAAAGTTTGGAATATTAAAGGAGAACAAGAAAAATTGGCACAAGAAACTAGTCAATGCGTTATGGGCAGATAGATTAACAACCAAAAGATCAATTGGGGTCAGCCCATACGAGTTAGTCTATGGTTTAGAGGCTAAGTTCCCTTCATCATTAGGAATCCCTGCTATGAAGATACTCCAGGAGTGCCAAGATGAGCCAAATGACATGCAAAGAAGGATCAGTCAGATTATATGTTTGCAGCAAACCAGAGAGGAAGTTTATAACAGAGTTCAAATTTTACAAGAAAAGCTAAAAAAGGCATTTGACAGAAGGACTAAAGCAGAGGATTTCAACATAGGTGACAAAGTACTCAAGTGGGATTCAAGGAGAGAAAGCAAGGGTAAGCATGGAAAATTTGACTCCCTGTGGAGAGGACCATTCCTAATACAAGCAGCACAAGGAAACAATACCTATTTTCTGCAAAATCTGGACAAAACTGACTTAGAGGAAGGGCCTGTCAATGGCAGGATGCTCAAGCACTATTTTGACTACCTTCCATGAACAGAGCTGACCTGTTTTTGTACATAGTTTGTTGTATATAATGTGGTATATATTGTTGTTTTGAGGCATGAAAATAAGATCATTTTTGAGAGGCATTGCAAATATTGAATAGGATGGAAAGACATTCTGTGTTTCAGTACATCATATATTTTGAGAAATCCAGGGTGATAAAGCTCCAAAGTTTCAAAGCAATAGCTCAAAGGCCTAGGCATACTGACCTGCTATTCTTGGCCTTTCAGGAGGAAAGACCATCCCCATGTGGAGCCACTGTTGGATACCTATACCAATATGTTTCATATTTCATGATTGGATATCAAAGGTCCAAATATGCTCTGCTTTGATAAATGCAAAGATCCCATATTTCCCTAACAAGACAATGTCTGCCTCAGTTTTGATGAGAACTCAATTTTGATGGGTGGTCCAACAGTCTAAACTCGATCATGCCATGTTTTCAATTTCCATGTTGTAGAATAGAGAATGAAATCTGTCCAAACTGTTTAAACTTGGTAGATCAGTAGCTAGGTAGAGAAGCTAAGGTTCCCAACTGCTTAATTTGGGACCTTGGAAGGAATAAGGGTTGCATTAGATAGGGAATGAAAGCAAAAAAGCCAATGAAAAGAAAAGGCATTCAAAGGGTTTGCAAGTCCAAGTGCACCCTCCAAGGAGGAATAAAAAATGTTAGGTGAACTAGTTGGGTAGGTAGATGGGGTTGCAGAAAAGTTGTCTCTTTCAAGACCAAATTTGCTGAAACATCTACAAGAAAAGCAACATACTGGAGCATGACTAACTCCCTTGTTTTCATTTGTATATTACTCCTTACTAACACCCCTTCATCTACTGGTTTATGCAGCAAACTCAAAAGCTTTGTCATGATGCTAATGGCCTTCAAAAGCCACATTTTTTGTGTAAAAATCTTTTCATTTTCATCTACTCTTGATTCCAAGTTATTTTCAAAGAAAACTTGGTTGAATCAGCCCTCACTCATGTCTCTTCCATATTAACAACTAACTCTACTATTTAGCTCCTTATACCCCTTTATCCCTAGTATTATAAACACCATGGTGTATAAACCCCACAATGCATAAATATCCCCTCCTTGGCACTATAGCCATAATATCCTCTCCCTGGGACTTGATTTGACACCTGGTCAAGGTCGAGAACCCATGATTCACCTTTTGCTCCACCTCAAACCAGTTTCCCTACCCAAAAGTTCCATTTTACCTTGGAAAACCTTGAGAAAACCTTGAAAAAACCTTGAAAACCTTCAAAAACCATAAAAATCACTCAAAGGGCAGAAAACATTATAAAATCATCCTTCCCCCGCTTTATCCTAAGGTCGGGGGGTTATTTACCCTTTCATGTTGCATAAAACCCATTTGACCCTTTTCTATAGTTTGCGCCTTCATAAAATATTTTTGCCCGAACTTTATACAAAACCCGCAAATTGCTCGTATTTCGAAGGTTGGCGGACCAAAATATTTTGGTAAAAGAAACCATTGAAAATTCTCCAAAGAAAGCAATTGGCGCGTGGTGGGTCCCGCAGCCACGTTTGCAAAGAAAAATCATTGTTTATTGCCCGCCCAGGAACAGTTACAGATCGTGCAGATTGCCCGCCCGATGACCGTCAGATGGCGCCGGGTCTAGATCTACGGCTGACGTTGATTTCGGGCAATCCCGACGTCCGCAGGTTAACCAAAGGAGGAGTTACAATTCGCGCAAGTTGGGCGCCCGACAACCGTTGGATCGCGCGCCTACAGATCTACGGCCCACATGGATATCGAAGCACCCTAAGTGTCTGACAGATACCTTCCGATATCTGTCAGATGCTTGCGTCAGGCCAGCATCACGCCGGGACACATGTCATTCCCTGATTGCATCGGAGCAACGCCTGACAATCCGTTCACCGTACAGGGCCTGTTCCGATATTGCGACACCTGTCCCGCCCACGTCCTCGCCCTGCTGCCGTGCACGTCACCGCCACATCCGCTCACCTCATCCCTCATTCGTCCACCTGGCCGCCACCTCATCGCCCCCGTGGACCAGTCGTTGACCGCCACGTCACCCGATGACGTCCTGCTGACGTCATCCAACCCGGTCCCCCATGATGATGTCATGCTGACGTCATCCAAAAAGCGTGCCAATAAAGCCAAAAAAGCCATATTTTCGCCAATTTTCACGATTTTGTCATATTTTTTGGAAATTTCGCTGTTGAGCTATCTGCATGAAATTCACGACGCCTGCGACCAGCCAACCTGCAACCAAATTTCAAAGAGCCCAGCGCGCAAACCCAGCTGCATTCTTCACTCCACGCCACTGTTTAACAGGTATTTGAGCCTCGACCTCCTGTGAACTGGTTTTTCTAAAAATTGCTTGTAAAAACCACTGTAAAAGCCATTAAGTCGAAAATTTCACCGATAAATCAACTATGTCTTACCCTATTCGACTATTTAAAGTTGAAACACAGCGTCGGGAACCCCGGATTGACTGTAATTCTTGTTAAAAAACCTACCCTGTTCGCGCAACCGTGAACTCCCTGAATTGCTCCCAAACTAACAAGGGAGGTCTTCCTGCTGTTGAAAGCCCCTCCTAAAAGGCCAGCATTGTTAACCTCCACTGCGCACCTACCCAGTCAACCTTGGTCCCCCTCGGTTGCACTCCTGCAAATAGCATTTCCGACATTTCAGAGGTTACTTGAATAAAAAATGGATACCCCTGCAGTCCTTAATGTCAATCCTCTAAATGCTCCACAGAGAGAGCTAGACTGGCAAGACTTTGCTGATCTAGATTATCAAATATCAGAAGATTCCAGAATGGGATGCACCTACCACATTCACCTGCTAAATGAGTTCAGGGCTAGGCATAGAGATGGGACAGATATCCTAGGAATTTGGGAGTCTTCTCTGCCAACCTTCAAAATGCCTCGAGTCAAGCAATTCCCTGACCTCATCTATCTGTGTGCCAGTTGTTATGATCCATCACAGAGAGCAGTATTGAACCCCAAGGGGGAAGTTGTATTTTATACCACCCCTCAGGCTATCAGGGATATGGTGCAGTTTAAAACTCACAAGAAATTGGTCCCTTTATCCCTGCTGGACTTAATCAACCAAGGGGCCAAACTACTTACAGAGGCAGAGATCCTCAAAATAAATCAATTATTTGTTAAGAAGTCAGACAAAGTGCTACATCCTCCCATCTTTGATGGATACCTGAATCAACTTGGACTAGATTTGGCTCATATGATAAGCTCAATTCTGGGATATAAATCAACGTAGTTTTTAGATGAAACTGTGCTAGTTATGATGTCAATGTTTGCCCCTGGGAAGGCCCCTATCTTCTATAACTATGTTACATACATCTCTGACAAAATACATGAACAGTTCCTGCATTTACCTAGAGAGAGGGTGTTCAAATACACCTCATATATTTATCACCTCATCCTCTATCACCAACATGAGAAATTCTCTTTTGAGATCAAGAGAAATGATGCTGCAGGAAACCCAAGATCAGTGGTGTACTGGAGCTCCATCTTCCATGCACACTCACCCTATACATACTGTGAGTTTATAGATTTGTTCATCCATCCGGCCATGTCTCTGTTTATGACAGAACCTCCTCCCAGACTCACTGATGAAATGAAGAGGATACTGCAACTATCCACTGCCTATGGCATAGGAGACTGGTATTTCTACCAGCATCACACAGTGATCAGAATATATGGTTGTGAGCTGAGACCATTCAAGCTGCCCAGATTTGTGCCCATGAGACTCTTTGCCCTGGAGTACTTCAGACAGTTCGGCAATGCCGATCAAATCCATTTTGCAGGGAAAGGAAAGAAGGCTCAACTCAAAGTCAAAAACCAATTGGGCCATTTTGTCTTAAACAAAAGAGAAGGGTGGATGGAGGCAGAAAGAATATTGGAATGCATGGGCCTGACACAAAGCTTCCTTTGGAAACCATATGACCCAAATGGTTTTATATCCAAGAGGAGACTAAAATATAAACTCTCCAGCTATGAGCATAATAGCATGCTCCTAATATCAAGACATGCAAACCTGGACAAATGGAAGAAAAATACCTTGATAGAGCCTGTGTCTCAAGAAGAGTTAGTGGAAAGGGCTAAAAGACATTTATTAAAGATGGCTGACTTGGAATGTCCTTCACAGGTGCCTGCCCTACCAAGTGCTCACACCACAGTGCCAGCTTCCTCATCTGCAACACCACAAGAAGCAGCACAGACTTCAAATCAAGGGCAGGACAAAGGTAAAGAAAAGGTAATGGAAGAGGCAGAGGGCCAACAAGGCCAGCAGGGCCAACAAGGCCAGCAGATCCAACAAGGCCAGCAGGGCCAGCAAGAGCAACAGCAGCAAGAAATTGGTCAACAGGACCAAGAAAAACAAAGAGGAGAGGGCCAGGGAACCACCTAAGAAAAGATAACCAGCATGGCTCCTCCTAGACAGGACTCTAGGATAGACTCCTCAGTCCTCCAAACCCCTCAGAGGGAGGACACCAGCAGGAAAAGGGAGAGGGAGACCCCTCTCACAGAAGGTCCAGATAAAAGGCAGAGGCTGAATCCACTTTCAGAAGAAGAAATGCACAGCTTTGAGACTTCTGCCAGCTCAATGCATCAAGAGCAGGACAGGACAGCACTTGGGGAGGTCAGCTCCTCAGGGCAAGATAAAAACACAACTGCAGGTATCAAGGAACAGTTTAAGGATGCCAAAAGGAGGAGTGAGCCTATTAAAATAAAGCTCTACAACTATTTATTGAACATGGCTCCCTCAAATCAACAAAGGCTCATGGCTGCCTATGATGTGCAAGAGAGCAAATTGACTATGAGTCATTTTACTCCTACAGTGCAGCGACCTCAATCACCTGCAGATTACATAAGGAAAAACTTAGAAGTCCTTGCAAAAGACATCCACCCTATGGACCAGATCGAGCTTCACAAGCAAACGGGTGAGATGGTCTATGCCACCTTGGCGGACAAGACCTTGATAAACTATAGGCTGCAAAACAGTTTGAACAACACAGCAGCACAGCTTGAGTTGGAGAGGGCATCCTCTCAAGCCAAGGACAATAGAATCAAGGCACTGGAAGACATTATCATAGAGTTTGGACATGATCCCAATGATGTTAAGGCCATACAGGAGGTCCTTAAACTAAGGGATGCAAATGTAGCAGCAATTAAGAAGAAAATGAAGATCCCCCCAACGCTACATCCACAAACAGATGAAGTTGCCTAGCAGAGGCAAGAAAAGGATGCAACAGCTCTATTGATGACCCTATATAAAGAGCTGGTTGACACCCAACAGAAGCTGCAGGATACGGAGACTACATTAGAAGCAGCTCTACAAAGGAAGGAAACAGGGCAGTCTTCCAAAACCTCTACAAAGACAATAAACATTGAGGAGACCCCTAAGGAGCACATCCCTCCAAAGCACCAAGCATCAGAAATAGCTCCATCTACAACAGAGCCAACAACAACAGAGCCAGCCACTGCAGCACCACCGACAGAGCAGACAGAGAGCCTAGATATGCAAAAACTAAGGCAAGAGCTCCAAGTGCTAGAGGCTCAAATGACAGAGCTCAATCAGGCCAAGGAAAGCTTAGCAAAGGTAAATGAGAGATATGATAAGTCTAAGCAAAATGTAGCTGAGAGGGAAAGGGAAGTAAAAGCCCTAAAGAAGAAAATTGCAGAGCTGGAAAAGCAGCTCAATTTTGAGGCAGTAACAGCAGAGATCAAGCAAGTGATATGGACTGCCATTGGACAATCAATCACTAACCAGTGGGAGTACATTGATGCTATACATGAGCAGATAGGACTCCTTGGCAGGGCGAGAAGGGAACTGCAAAGAGCTAGAAACTCCCTAGGCAACATGGCAGACCTTGCCCCAAAGATGATTGAGGTCCTTAATTATAGGACTGGTTCTCAACTAATAAAAATGGGAATTGCTAATAGGACAGAAACCATTTCCCTAATCAAAAGAACCACAACAATGAAGAACCTAATTCAAACACTGGACAAAAAGATACATGATATACAGGCAGACATAAATAAGTTCCAGAAAAGGTTCACAGCCCTGGTAGACAGAGGACTTCCCAACGTAGTGGAATCAGGGAACCTGCTCTCCCATGAAAAATACATCAAAAGGGTAAGCAGTTTTGTAGCAATTCAAATTGCTGAGGCTCCTGGGTCATCTTCAGCAGGCCCACTAACAGGACAGGCTTTGTTTGAAAAGTTAGATAATTTATTTTTTATTAAAAATGAAGTAGCACATTTATTTGATGAGCCTCCTCATTTCTACAAATACACAGAAGGTGATGAGACCTTAGGGTCAATTTTGAGACATCAGCTTCCCCCTCAGGACACATGGCAGGACCTGATAAAGCTTCTTTTGAACCAAAGCTAAGGAATTAAATCTTTTGTCAGCAATACAGTCCATATTGCATCTACAGGTGGATAAAGCCATGACAGCAGGCATAAAGACGCTGAGCCAACTCAGCACAGGTACTCGGCATCAACAGCAACATCAGTAGGTATAGGTGGCAGGGACGAGAAGATACATAAAATCAGAGTCACAAAGCACTTCAAAGCTATATTTATGATAAAGCCGCGCAGTTAACTCCGCAGTGCCCAAAAGTCAAAAATTCTATCCTGACAGGAGTTTAAGGCCTTTAAGAGGCATTTATGCTTGCAATAACTTCTCATCTACTCTCTCTATACTAGTGTAAGTGATATTTTTCTCTCAGATGACTCCATACCTGAGATATTTTTATATGTAACCTCTATATATTCCCCCTCACGTTTGTTTAGAGGGGTTCGACTCCGGATGTAAGAAATCGCTTTCTTCTCTGTTATACTGATATTGTAAACTCTCAAACAGTTTAATACAAAAGGCAGTGGGATTTCTTCAAAGATGTTGGTCTCTTGATCTGTTGATGGTGTGTGGCTCAAAGTGGTAGGATTCCTGTGCATGACATGGTTCAATAAGTTTTTCTCATGACTCTTTATTTCATCTGTGTTTCTTGTTATTCCATATGTATCTCACGTTTTCTATACATTCTTAAAGCTAGATAGTAAGGAAAAAGAATAGTCTCAGGATTTGGTCATTGACTACCCTGAGCTCAATCTAAACTATCTTATATGTTTTCTTCTGTTAAAGTATTTAAAGCGTAATTCTTAACTGCTACCTTTAATACTATGTCATCACTGTGCATCGTTGTTTAAGGAATTCACGTGATTGCTCCTAGATAACAAGCCCCTTTCACAATATACAGCTTAAGTAAAGAACCCTTAATTGCTCTTTGCTGGTTGTCCTCATCTCACTCTCACTAGTTACAGTTTGTTCATGAAATGCACACAGGCCATGTAGCTTTTCCCCTCACCAAAATCAAGATTTCAAGAGAAAACAGTCCTAGACCCCATTGCCCAATGGATTAATCTTACCTGCTGATATACTTTAAAGAAATCAGAAGCATCCTCCCAACCAAACATACAATCAACCAAAAAACACATCTCATAACTAGCCTAAAACCATCACTGAAAACAGTGACACAACTAACAGAGAGATCCCTCTCTGACTACAGCTGGGCTAGAAGCTGTAGCCCAAAGATTGGTTAGTGGTTACCCCGGCCGTATTCTCTTAGGAGTCAAAGAGAACAACCTGGGTGTTAACAGTATTCAAATATCATATATGTGTTTAAAAATTTGTCACCACCACCCAGCATGACTAGAAACAAAGCTAGAACTCTCAAATTGAAGGCTGCCAAGTTTTACATTCTAAATTCTGCACTTTATTGGAAAGATCTCAGTGGTGTTCTGTTGAATTGTTTGGTGGAAAAAGAAGCAAAGCAGGTCATGGAGGATTTCAATGAGGGAGACTGTGGTGGTCACCGTTTTTGGAAAATGACAGCAAATAAAGTCCTAAGGGCAGGATACTATTGGCCAACATTGTTTTCTGATGTATATAAGGTTGTCATGAGTTTTCATAAATTTTATATTTTTTAAGGAAGGCAGAGATTACAGCCTTTGCCACTGAAGCCCATTGAGGTGAGTCCCCCTTTTCAGCAATGGGGGTTAGATTTCCTTGGTGAAATTCATCGTGCTTCTTCCGGTCAGCATAGATGGACCCTCACAGTGACAGATTATTTCATGAAGTGGATCGAAGCAATTCCCACTAGACAAGCTACAAATGTAGTAATTATTACATTCCTTGAAAATAACATCCTATCTCACTTTGGTTGCCCGAGTAAGTTAATCACTGATAACACATCAACTTTAAAATAGAAAAGGATGGTAGAGTTTTGTCATAAATATCACATCATTTTGGGTCACTCAACTGCCTATCATCCACAAGGAAATGGACTGGCGGAGTCTTCGAATAAATCATTGGTCAACATCATTAAGAAGCTGCTGGAAATAAACAAGAAGAGTTGGCATAAGAGGTTGGTTAATGCACTTTGGGCAGATTGGGTTAGTCAAAATAAATCCATTGGTATGTCCCCTTTTAAGCTTTTTTATGGAGTTGATACAGTGTTTCCAACCTCTCTTGCAACCCCAGTTGTCAAGCTTCTTTAGGAGGCTGGTAGTGAAGATGATCTTATGCAGAGAAGATTGAATCAAATGGTCCACTTGCAACAAATTAGAGAAGAAGTTTTCCAAAACACTTCCAAGTTGCAGGAGAAGATTAAGAAAATTTATGACATAAAAGCAAAGGCGGAAAAATTTCAGTTGGATGATGTGGTGCTGAAGTGGGATGCAAGGAATGCGGAAAAGGGTAAGCACAGTAAGTTCGAGAATCTCTGGAAAGGTCCCTTCAAGGTTTCAGCATATCGGGGTCAAAATGCCTTTCTTCTAAAGGAAATGAACGAGGAATATTGTCTAGGAGGGCCAATCAATGGTCGGCTGCTCAAGTGGTACCATTTCCGAGTTGTTGATGCTGCTTCCACTTTCACTATAAATACCATTTTATTTCATTTTGGTTAGAGTTTATCGAGTCAGTCTTCAAGTCATTTCAAGATCAAATTTGAGTCAGTTTTTCAGTCATTTCATTTTCATTAATGAGTCAAAGTCTTTTGTTGTTGGTCAAAATGATGACTCCATAGCCCAATGGACAAAAGGCACTATCTAGCTCTTCCATAGATCTATTGTTCTTGGCACCCCCAAGGAGCTACCATCCCCCATTGGAGCCAATGTTAGAGTCGGTCTTATTAGTCCTCCGTCAGAGATCAAAACTCTTTCTGCATTTCATTTTTAGGTGTCTCGCTCCATCCACTCAGCTGCATTTCGCTAGGGGCATGCTGTAATCTCACGGGAGGGTCATGTCAATCATTACCCCTTACCCCTCATTTCCGGCACCTGCTGTCTTAGGTCTTTTCATCAACATTTATTAAAGTCCATGATAGTCAATGTTTGATATTTTAATGGACAAGAGTCATTTCAGTCATTAGGTCTAAGGATTAGTCAATTTGGTCTTCAACCATGTCCAATAAAGCCATGCAGGCTAGAGGTAGGCCCTTACAAAGTTGTGATTTAAATATTTTCATCTTTATTTTGACAGTTTACGACTGTTCTTCCAAAACCATGTTTTGAAGAAAAGTCAATGATGTGTCATTTGTAATAATTTTCAAAAAGTTTCCAGTTGATCTCTTCAGGCGCAGTCATGGTTTCCTTGGTCAAATACCATGTCAGCTACCTCTGCAGAAAAGTGCCAAAAATTTCATCATTTTAGTTAAAAATCCAAAAAGGAAAAGTGAAATACAGAGTTGAATTAAATCATGGAAAAAGTGACAAAACAAAACATTACCAATGTGGGTTTTGAAGAAACAAAAATCAAAACCGTGACTCCAATGTATTTCTATAGAGCTGTCATAAGAATTAATGCCATTTTGCACATGAAGGCTAGAGGGAAGCATTTCAAAGTGATTGTGAGAGCTAGCGCGTGTTTTGGGTGAAGTTGGAGGTGTTTTGACAGGTGCAGCGCACTAAGGGAGCGCGACACACTAGGCATGACCACACAGTGTTAAACAACACAAGCGCAGCACACACAAATGGTGCGACACATACACATAGAGGCATGCTTTTGCTCCGAATTGCAACAAATTGCCTTCTATTCCCTTGAAATTGCCCGGCAGGGTCGACATCTCGGTTGCTCATCCATTTCCAAGTTATAATGATGATGGTTTATGGCCATTTATGGTTGCAATAAAAAATCTTAAACCCTACCACTTAGAGTCATCAAAACCATTGTTGTTAGGGTTGCGAATTCATCGTGTTGATGCCAAGGTTCCTCCTCCCTTTCATCTTTCCCTTTTTTCCATCGTTCCTTTCTCCCCTATTCCATTTTTTCCATTTTTCCCTAACCTAAAATGTTACTAAACTCCTATTCCCTATCCCCTCCACTCATTTGTCAAATTTAAAATCCAAAAATCCTACCTTATAGAAATTCCCAAACCCTCCTACATGTCCCTAAGCAAAATTTCTCCCCATAATCCCTAATCCCTTCATATTGTTCCCCTTCCTAATAGTCCCTTTCGCCTTGTTCCCCTTGGTGGCAGAATTCAATTATATTTGATATAAACACAGAGTTTCATACACCATTAAAAGGCAGTCCAAGCACAGTCCATATATAGAAAAATATTTTCTTAAAGGAATTTGGTACAGCAGTCATGGCATCTGAGCATTCATCGGATTATGAAATGGAAACCCAAAGTGACTCATCCTCGGAAGAACAGGCTCCCCGGAGACCTCATAAAAGTGGCAGACATGTTAGGGAAGAACCAACCACCCTTATAGAATTGCAGGCCTACCCTCTTGCTATGTCATGTTTCCAGCATCTGTCATGCTTTGAGTTTTGTCAAAATGTGGCTGGTGTTCGATTTCATCATGATTTCGCTCATCCTTTTGTGCTTCACTTACATGAAGATAACGCTATCTTAGCCAGTGTCACCTTCACACTTGCACCTAAATCTATCTCATTAGCAACCGGCATATCGAACTACGGCACAAGAAACATAAGATTGATCGGTAGCATTATGAGCCATACATCAAAGCCAGTTTCTTGAGGCAGCTCAAAAGAGTCTTTCCATTCTAATATCTGAAAGATGAATATGCTCCACTAATGAAGTTAATCATGAAATATTTCAACTGTGAGGGGAGGTTCTCTCGTTTATATGCTTATCACATCAGGTTTCTCATGCATTTTACCAGGGTACAGATCATGAACATTCCATATTTCATTTGCAGGAAGATAGAGAGGATGAACACCTTCATGGAACACAGAACCCCTCAGCAGCAACTTAACAATGTTTATCATTTTCCTCTTATTAATATTTTGGTGGTTCATCAGCTGGGATTACAGGGTATTGTTAGAATATTATATATATTTCGGAGCAATGGAACACATAAAATATTGCAGAAATATAAACACAGAAAACGCACAAAACAAGAGAGACACAGATATACATGGTTCACCCAGTTTG